>SKCR01027702.1:0-120190 GCA_019454045.1 Zanthoxylum bungeanum
AGGGGAAGCAAATTTGTACTAATGTGTTTCTCTAAGTTTTATAGAGGTATATTGAAGACAATCACATGTTGACGGGAATCTAATATTGAGGGGGAGTCATAATCGTCAAACAAATTTGGAACTCTCAAAGCCCACAAGTTTTAAAGGTTGTCATCATTAAAAATGAGAGATTGTTAACGCCATAACACTCAATGAAGGATTTTGATAATGCAATATGGAAGACTGCGACGCACATTAACGAGCATTACAAAAAGATGTCGAAGCAATTGGTCGTAAAGAGCAAATGGATGTGAATACTCAAGAGCCTAATGTAGAAGATCTAGTGCAGTCCTATAGCTTATGGCTCTCATTATAAGTGAGTCTATAATCTAAGTACTCTAAACTCATAGAACTCATGTACATTCATTTAGATGCATTAGGGTCAGTGAAAAATATTTTTAATCTTTAAATCCTGTGGTTTCTGCACGGAGACCGACACACCGGTGACCCTACTCTACCTTGGGCAGATTTGCATGCTTTCTGGAACCGGGTTACTCCATACCAATCAACTGGAGTTTCACATATATTGGAACTAGGCTACTCCATATCGGTCAGTTGGGGTTTGCATAGCAATTGGAACCAAGACGATTCATATCGGTCCCCATACTGGTAAGCTAACCGGTATACCAGCCTCCATATCGGTCAGTAATCTGGTATTGCGCTTTAACCTTCAACGATAATATAGCCGTTATGTTTTACATGACCGATATATTGGTCATTGTAGGCCGACATATTGGCCCCTGTAGTACATTAATAATATATAATATTTATAATTCAAGTAATAATTATACATGTAGATCAGGGTATCTTTGAATCACGATTCTTTGAACCACGATCTTCATCGCCTTATCTCCCCACCTCCAACAGCACGTGTGGGCGTGAAAATAATTATGAAGAACACTCTAATTTTTATGAAGGATTCGTGTACTCTACACATGAGATGAATCCTTGGTGTAATTTTTTTTTTCATTTTCTCAAAAAAACCAAAACAAATAAAAATAAAGAAAATAAAAAAGAACACTCTAATTTATTGATAAATATATTATTACAACTTTTATCATAATTTCCAAACAAGAGTTATATGGAATAATTGGATTGTAAAATAATTCATAATTATTTTATATAATTCACGATTATTTTTCTTCGCAATTATTATCGTTCGAATAGTGATAGAAGATGACGAGGGGACCGATGGACCTATAATTCTAAGCTCCAATAATTCCGTCGATTAATTGTAAACTCTTTTATTAATCAAACGAAATTATTAATTCTGGAGTAACTCCACTAAATACCCAGAATTGCACTCTCAGAATTATTGAATTAATTACTGAAAGTATTCGTCCATTGATATAGTCATTACCTATGCAATGATTCTCCATAACAGATTCATAAAAGAGATAGGTATAAAATTCGTTAACCTCTCCAATTACATCTTTATCATTGACTTCCATTAGTTCTCAAGTGAACAATTAATTCATAATTTTTATGAATTTGCATGCTAATTGTTCAGGTTCTGAACTAAGAAACAAGGGAATCTTATGAACGGATTTCATTGTATTAGGTTAGTATTCCCAGTTATTTATTCAACTTATTCCAAAAATACAAGGTTTACAGAATGTAATAAATAAAAAACCATACCGAGTGAATTAAAGAATAAATTAATATGATATTGAAGTCTGCTAACTACAATGAATTAAGATCATCACATATACGACCATCATTATGATAAAATTGATGTTCTTTATTTTACGAAAATTATTAGAACTTTTCAATTTTATCTGGTCTTGTCCAATATAATCTTATTTTATAAAATACATTCATTTTTATGTCTCTACATAATATAATATGGATAAAACTATACCATTCATAATGGAATGAACTGTATTTATGATTTTGGATTTGAAAATTCCCAATTCAAATCATAGTCATGGAAATTTTTTTATTATTACTCTTAAATTTTATCCATGCATATATGTATGTAATATTTTATATGGATATATATATATATATATATATATATATATAATATATATATATATATAATTTAAAGCTACATAAATAATCACCGAATTTTCATGAATTTTATAAAGCAAATCAAAATGCATACATGGAATAAAATCGAATCATAAATTTATTAATCAATCATTTTTCGAACACATTTGCTTGTCGGGCATAAAAAATCCAACAAACTCCCACTTGCCCTAAAGCAAATGAGACATGTCTCTAAGCCCCAATCCTTCTAGATGCCCCTCAAAACTCTTCGCAGGCAGCGTCTTGGTAAAAGGATCGGCTAGATTCTCTACAGATGGAATCTTCAGAATAGCCACGTTGCCGTATTGGACAATGTCCATAATCACATGATATTTACTCTCAATATGTTTTGATCTCTTGTGGCTTATTGGTTCTTTGGAATTAGCCACTGCACCACTATTATCACAATAAAGTAGCAATGACTTGTTCATATCTGGAACCACTTCCAGATCAGTAAATAACTTTCAGAGCCAAACCGCTTCTTGGGCAGCTTCACAAACAGCCACATATTCGGCTTCCATAGTTGAATCAGCAACACATAATGGTTTGACGCTTCTCCAAACTATAGCTCCCCCACCAAGAGTAAATATTGATCCAGATATCGACTTTCAATCATCTATATCCGATTGAAAATCAAAATCAATGTATACAATCAGAATCAAATCCATGCCAGAATAAACAAGCATATAATTCCTCGTTCTTCGTAGATACTTGAGAATATACTTAACTGCTACCCAATTATCTAATCCTGGATTTGATTGAAAATGACTAACTATTCCCACTGCATAGCATATGTCAGGTCTTGTGAATAGCATAACATATATCAAGCTCCCCACTGTCGAAGCGTATGGAATCCGTCTCATATCTTTTTCCTCTTGGGGTGTTGAAGGACACTGCCTCTTAGAAAGAACAACTCCATGACGGGGAGGTAAATTACATTTCTTGGAGTTTTGTATTGAATATCTAACAAACATCTTGTCAATATACAGTGCCTAAGACAGGGCTATTAGATTTTTCTTGCGGTCTCTAATAAGATGAATCCCAAGAATATAACTTGTTTCTCCCAAATATGTTCATTTGGAATTATTCAGCTAGCCAAACCTTTATTTCTGACAATAGTTCTACATTATTCCCAATAAGTAGAATATCATCAATATAAAGTATTAGAAAGACCACTCGTTTGTCCTTGTTGGATTTATAAACACAAGATTCATCAAGATTTTGGATAAAGACAAAAGATTTGATCGCCTTATCAAATCTCATGTTCAAGATCTAGACGCTTGCTTAAGTCCATAAATAGACCTTTGTAACTTGCAAATCTTTTGCTTTTCGTCCTTGCTTATAAAACCTTATGGTTACTCCATATATATGGTCTCTTTAAAATAGCCATTCAAAAAGGGTATCATGACATCCATCTGCCAAATTTCATAATCATAATGAGCAGTAATGTAAAGAAAGATTCGAATGGACTTCAGTATGGCTACTGGTGAAAACGTTTCCTCATAGTCAACTTATTCTTTTTGGGTATAACCCTTTGCCACTAGCCTTGCTTTGACTGTCTCTACATTACCATCCACTCATCTTTTTTTTTGTAGATCCATTTGTACCCTATAGGAATTACTCTTTCAGGTGGATCTAAACTCCCAGATTGAGTTGGAATACATGGATTCCATCTCAAGTTTCATAGTCTCAAGCCATTTATCTTTGTCATGATCTTTCATTGCACATTTATATGTCAATGGGTCATCTTTTCTATCATTAGTAATAGCAACTTGTGCTTTACCTTCTTGTCTATATCGAGAAGGTATTCGTATTATCCTCCCACTATGACGAGGTGGTAAGATATTCTGACTCGAAGACGTGGTCTCTTCGCTTTGTGGAATAACAATCCTCGTAGGTCGTTGATTGATCGCATCAGTTCTTAATTCCACAAAGACTATCTTACTTTGAGGTTTGAAGTCTGTCATATAATTATTCTTAAGAAACGTGGCATTTGTGGACAGAAATACCTTGTTATCTCGAGGATTATAAAACACATCTCTCTTTGTGCCTTTTGTATGTCCTATAAAGAAATAAACTTCAGAACGCATTTCCAACTTTGTTGTCTTACCCATTAGCACGTATGTTGGGCACCCCCATATACGAAAGTGACTCAAACTGGGTTTGTGGCCACTCCATAACTCTAAGGGTGTTCTGGGTACTGACTTAGATGGAACCACATTCAAAATGTAGGTTGATGCTTGTATAGCATACCCCCAAAATGATTTTGGGAGTGAAGAATAACTCAATATAGAATGAATCATGTCGAGTAAAGTTCTATTCCTTGTCTCAGCTACACCATTTTACTAAGATGTACCAAGTGTAGTTAGTTGGGATAAAATCACATAATCTAATATGTGATATTTGAATTCATTATCAAGATATTCACCTCATCGATCTGATCGAAGACACTTGATTGATTTACGTAATTCTTTTTCCGTTTCGATTTGGAATTCTTTAAACTTTCCAAAAGCTTCAGATTTATGTCGTATTAGGTAAACATAACCATATCTTGAGTAATCATCAACATAAGTAACAAAGTACTCATAACCACCTCTTTCTTGTATAGACATAGGTCCGCAAACATCTGAATGTATGAGCTTCAGTTGTTTTTGGGCCCTATCGCCTTTTGCAGAGAAATGCCTATTTGTCATCTTACCTTCAAGACATGGCTCACAGACTGGTAGAGTACAACATTTAGTTCTCTTAAAGAACCATCATTTAGAAGCCTATTTATCCTGTCAAGATTTATATAACCAAGTCTTAGGTGCCATAGATATGTGTTATCAGTGTGAGAAATCTTTTGTTTCTTTATTTTGGGCAATTCTACTTTAAACATTTCAGCATTCAATAGTGAATTAACATTGGTCCTTATCACATAGAGCCCATTTTCAATAAAACCAGAATAAATATTCAAACCATTTCTTGAAATAACAACTGATTTATTATCAAAAGAAACTGAATAAGATTGTTCATAAAGTAGAGAAACTGAAATGAGCTTTCTAGTAAATCCCGGTAAAAAATAAACATTATTCAAAAATAAAAATTTATTGTTCTCAACATAAAGTTTTATTTGTCCAACTACTGATGATGAAGCTAAAGCGCCATTCCCAACTCTCGAAGTAAAGTCCCAATCAGCAAGTCTTGTGTAAGAATCAAGCTTCTGTAAGATACAAAAAATATGATTAGTCGCCCCTGAATTAATTACCCAGGATGATAAATCATTTTCAACTAAACAAGATTCAGTAACAAGTAAATCTGATTTACCTTTCTTCTTCTCTTTCAGAAAGTTCAGCAACATTTGCTTATCCCTTCTTCTCCACAGAAATAGACTCAAAAGTTATAAGTTCGTTAAGCAATTCGGTCAAATTATAACTCAACTTATTCATGAAGTAATTGCTTATGAACTGAGGAAATTGTGGGCTAAGGCTTTCCAAAATCATGCGCACTTGTGTGCCTTCATCTTTGGTAGCCCCATTGATTTCTGCCTCATGAATTGTACTAATCATCTTTAGCATATGTTCATGAACATGAGTTCCAGCTTTCATTTTGTAGTTCATGACTTTCTTGACTGCTTCATATTTTGCTTGATCCGAGGGTTTGCCAAACATGCCCTGTAGAGACTCTATTATCTCATAAACAGTCTCTGTCTTTTCGTGCTTTTATTCAACACGTCAGACATGGCAGCAACCAAATAACATGGAGCTTTGTCATTTGCTCGAATCTAATTTTCATAGGCACCTTTAATGATTTTGTTGGCATTTACAATAGGTTCTGGAGAACATTCCTCCATCAGGACAAACTTCAGGTTATCCAGCACAAGAATTATATTCATGTTTTTATTCCACTTAGTAAAGTTATCACCAGTTAATTTTTCAGTAGAAAGCAGTGATAGGATTGGATTTGACATATTTCTAAAATAATTAAAAAATATTCTAAATTATTTCATGCATAAAATTCAAAATAAATTTGGCATAATAATCATGATGCATGATGCATATGTAAAATACAAAAATATATATGCACTACTATAGTCTCGGAAAAATTAATAAGCATATTGTGTTGTCTTAGGGTCGATCACAACACCTTATTAAAATAGAGAGAATCTCAATTAATAATTTTTTTCAAAATATCTCATATTTTCAAAATTTATTAATAATTGATTTTTGGTCTAAATGTAATTAACACGTTCAACTACATTCCTATTATGAGAAAAAAAAGCCCACCGTTTTGGATTCTTAAAATTTAACTCATAATAACCAACTTAGGGTAAGTTATTATGAAATACATTTTATAAATCCTATCGTAAGAAATGTAACCTTGATATTAACTTAAGCGAACACTCTCCTTAGGGAGGATGAAACTAAAGTCATCACGAAATCTCACTTAGATTTCACGATGTTGCACTAATAGTGGAGACCAAATGACGTTTTGACAAATTAACCGCTCCCACTTATTAATATATGTAAAACATCGAATGTTTTGTAAACTTAGCGAAAAAAGACCAAGAAATCAATATTAAAGGTCTTCAATTACCTAGTTAATTATTTCATAATAAAATTACCCGCTTTACCAATAAAACTTGAATTCATTATGAAACATTTAAGCTATTCATGATAAACAATTTATTATAAATGCTTAGAACTAAATTTTGTGACATTACAAATTTTAATGATTTAAAATTAATTCACAAATTTTATTTAATTTAATCGACTAATTGATAAAATTCTAAAATAATTTTTAATCAAATTATAAACTATTTAATATCATAAATAAATTTATGAAAATGCATATGTATGTATGATATGTTATAATGCAAAAATAGACATGGTGCTAATTCTATATAATATTTAAAATATGTATGAGTATAAATATTTTATAATTCACACAAAATAAATAAATTTGGATATTGACCGAGTTGACAATTTAGGTATTCTAAAATTACAAAAACCAAAAATAAAATTACATTAATCTCAAATCTGGAAAAAATATAATTAAATTTCCATGTGACTTTCACAAAAAAAATATTTTTTTAATTATTATTTTACTGTCGCACAGTGGGCAGTCAAAACTACCACACTGTACGTAGGGGTGGGCAAAAAAACCGACCGAACCAAACCAAACCGCAAACCGAACCAAACAGAACCGAATTTACGATTTTTTTACTAACGGTTCGATTTGCGGTTCGGATTGGCCCACCCCAAACGGTTTACGGTTCGGTTCAGGATCTAATCTGAACCGCACCTGTTAAACCGAACCGAACCGTTATAATTAAAAAAATATAAATTTTTTAAAAAAAATTTGTATTTTTCTTTTAATTTTATTCTATGTTTTCTTTTTATTAGTATGTTAATACTTTTATTCTTAATTTTTGTTAATATATTTATTTGTTAATACTTTTATTCTTCAATTTATTTGTTTTATGGTAGCATCATTATTCTTGAAAGTAAGATGTTGGATTTGTCTCTTAATTAGAATGATGGTAGCATCATTATTCGAGGTAATCTTTTAAAAATACAAGAATTAATTGTTCCTCATTTTTCAATCTTTTATGAAGTACATATGTTTACTGGAGTCACAGCTTACACCCTAATCTTTGTTGGATAGATTAGTTTTTTTTTCACTTAAATGGATGAAATTTTATTTTAAATATATAATCCGTAAACCGAACCGAACCAATCCGTAAACCGCTGGTTTAAAAAATTTTCAATCCGAACCAAACCGTTATTTAATGGTTTGGTTTGAGAGGTAAAAAATCTGAACCGTAAAATATGGTTTGGTTCGGTTTTTAGCAAAAACCACCCAAACCGAACCGCACCCACCCCTAACTGTACGGCTGGCTGCAGCATAACAGAAGTGTCCAGCTGCACATATGTGCAGCAGCGAGACTGCTGCTCATGTAGCAGTGCACTGTGCAGCAGTCTCACTGCTACACAGTGCAGTGATAATAAAAAAATTGGGAAAAATAATTATATTTTGTGTAAAATATTGTCTTTCGTCCATCGTCCCTTTGGCTTGATCTTGATCTCCAACAATTACAAATAATTTACAATTACAAAAAGAAATACCTATTTAATTTTTTGGGTTTACATATCCAATATATAAAATAAAAAATTAAAATCCTAACCCAAAGTCAACCATACAATTAACGATTAATATCCATACATTCATCATCATATGATAATAAAAAAATACATATCCTACTCTTTTACATACATATTAAAATGATTTACAATAAATCATTCTTATTAATATACTAGAATAAAAATGATCGTTCATGCGCAGCGGAAATCATGTTCATTAACAGGAAAAAAATTTATTTTTACATGAACATTAAAAAGCGGATCCATATTTTCTAGTACATTAATAATATATAATATTTATAACTCAAGTAAGAATTATACATGTAGATCTGGATATCTTTGAATCGAGATTCCTTGAACCACGATCTTCCTCACCTTATCTTCTCACCTTGAACGGCACGTGTGGGCGTGAAAATAATTACGAAGAACACTCTAAATTTTGTGAAGGATTCGTGTGCTCTACACATGAGATGAATCTTTGATGTAATTTTTTTCGTTTTCTCAAAAAAACCAAAACAAAGAAAAATAAAGAAAAACAAAAAGAAAACTATTTCCCTTTTCTTTTTCTCTCACCCAACACACTCACGTTTTTGCTGTTTCTTTGTTGTTATTCTTCTTTTTGATTTTTGATCAAAAAGTGATTCAATGCCTTCCCAACACAGCTCACGTTTTGTATTAAAAGGATTTGTTTCTCTTGGATCAACTATTGATCAAATAGAATTCTTATCTTTTCAAAACCATGTCAAGCAAATCCATTAAAGATATTATTAATTTTGATTTTCAAAAAATCAAAATAAAATCCTTTAATATTTATCTCATAATTTATCAAAGATAATTTAATTAACAAATAATTTTCAAAATTTCAACCTTTGAAAATATTATCTCATTAAATTAATATTTAATTAATCAAATTAATTCAAAATTAATTTTCATAAATTAATAAATAGATACATTATCTATTGATAAATATATTACGACAACTTTTGTCATAATTTCCAAACAATAATTATATGAAATAATTAGAGTTTAAAATAATTTATAATTATTTTATATAATTCTCAACTATCTTTCTTCGCAGTTATTATCGTTCGAACAATGATAGAAGACGACGAGGGGACCGATGGACCTATAATTCTAAGCTCCAAAAATTCTGCCGATTAATTATAAACTCTTTTATTAATCAAACGAAAATATTAATTCCGAAGTAACTCTATTAATTCTAAGCTCACCTAAAAATGTTTCCAGGGAAGTTCAAAAAGTGAGCCAATTTTACCGCATGTGCATTTCGAAATTTCAAATTGGCGAAAAATCTACAGATCCTAACCCAATGGTGGAGCCTGTAACTAAACAATTAAAAGACCCCGGAAAACCCTTTATTGTTACTCCACCACAACCAGCGAAGCAATCTTTTCAAGTCATAACAACCGGTGGATACCAAAGAAGAAATCACATGAGACTACCTGATCCACAACGTTGAAGCCACTGTGATCACTTGGGTGGTTGCGTCTAGCCGAAGAAGTTAAACTTAGCGCTAGCGGGGAGGCAACCCTTGCATTTGTTTGTTTTTATTTTCTTTACTTTAGTTTTATTTTATTGTGTGCTATTTGCTTGTTTATTAGTTTACATGTGTATTTATGCAGGTATTAGTGCAGCTCACACAGCCCGCACAACCAAATTCTGACACGCAGGAGCCTAATCTACTCCATGCACGGTAGTGTTGTTCCTCACTCTTGTTTCTTTATGTTTATCTTGCAATGAGGACAATGCAAGTTTTAAGTTTGAGGGTGTGTACATGTAGTGATAGTTCTTGCTATTTAAAAAAAATCAAAAAAATGTTTTTAGTCCTAGATAGTGAAGCATAAGTCTAATGATGAGTTTGTTTGCTTTATAATGAAATCTTAGAAACGATAAGTGCCCAATTTATTTTTATTTAATGCCTTGAGTAGGTGATCTAGGTTAGACTCGTAAGCATTTAACGATAGGTTTTTAGCAGTAAGAACCTAGGTAGTTGGCAAAGTGACTAGTTGAAGAAATTACTTTCCGATGAATGACTATTTGCTTAGATATCTATCTTAATATGCTAGTGTTATGATGTATGGTATGGTTAAAAATAAAAGAAAAAAAAGAAAAAAAATTGAAAGAAAAATGAAAAACGGCTCACTTGTCTTTATTTGATCCTTACAGGCCTCTTGAATCTTCTATTTACCAATTTCTTTTTCGTTTATTTGTTATTAGACTAATCAAAAAATATTTGGCAGATATTCAAAAAAAGAAATACTCGATTAACTCGTAAATGAAAAAGTTAAACCACCTATAACCGATAAGTGTGAAGCTACCCATGGGCGAGTGTTAAGACCACAATGAGGAGAAATGGTACCTTAAAGGGTAGGTGTGTTGAAAAAAATGAAAAAAAAAAGAAAAAATTGTACCATACTAAGCACATAATAGGCAAATACATAGTACTTTTGAGATATTTAGATTGGTTTGACCCATTGGATCTCAATTTTTTAGACAAAATCATTGATTTGGTTTACTTTAGACACTGTATTTTTGCATAAAGCCCAATGATGAGCCTCGTATGGAGTCACTACCCGATAAGTTACGGAAGTCGTGGGAAACAGACGTCGGAATGGAAAATTCTAAAATTAATAGCTCTTCAAATTTAAACTCGCTAGTTAGCCGCGGGTTCGCTAAGTCAATTCATGTTTTAAACATTAATCTTGGCCCAAAACTGTAGGGGTTGGTGCTCAGAGCGCCAATTCCCGGTTGTATTTTGTTAAATACTTCTGTAAAACATTATTATTAGTAATAATATATGCAGTTTCTATAATATAATCTATTCTTTTATATGGTAAAGACGTAATGACCTTAGAATGATTAGTCATGGTACAGTTGCAAAAGCGTCGCAACGGACATTGAGTCGTATCATGACGTTGTCATTCTCAGACAGTTCCTGGTCAAGGTTTACACTGCTTGGTCAGTATAGTAAACCCGTTGAGACCGGTACATGTCGTATACTGGAATATATGATTCCAATGGTTTCTCAATGAACCATAAGTCTTGGTGACTAGTATAGACGTGTAGGTGTTTATAGTGGATAAACACTGAACGACTCACCGAAGATTCTTAATGGATGGTACACCAGCGTCAATAAGAATCTTCTTGGGTTGAGTAGCACTTGTGATTCTTAGACTTGAGATGCCATTGTGGGCACATGAGACATCTTCTACACTTAGATGGCAGTCACGTCACCGATCTATTTAGATCAGACCTCCGCCTGTTCGTTGGGTGTAGACAGATCCTCAGGGTGTCCTATGCGCGTCAAGATAGGATCCGTCAGTTCTGTGTACCAGAGCATAGGTAGTCCATATGATTAGCAATCAGATAAAACCATGGGCCCGTGGTAAGTTTAGAAGCTAGTTCTAAACATTCTTTTTGAGATTGCTAATAGAATAGTCGACTGGATAGTCCCGATAGAGATTTGACGTTTACATCTATATCTCTGGGATTTATCCGGATACCTGTGACGGAGGAATTATACATTTGCCATGACCTCGACCTGTATGGTTTAGCGAGATTATCCGTGATCGTCATAATCTACGGGTGGATAGATTATGGACATGAAATTTGATTTCGTGACGGATATACCTGAACCTAGAGAGTCTCAATAATGAAACATACTCGTAGAGCACTAGAGCAACATAAATAAATAATATTGATTATTTATAAAGTCGTTTAAAGGTTAAACGGAAGATACGTGCAAAAGGGACTGAATAGTCATTTACGTAATTATTGTGTATTTACATTTAATACTTGATTAATTTAAATACACATTAATTAATAGTCAAAATGAGATATTTGACTTATTTCCTAAATGAATATATGTTTTTAATATTTATGTAAATATTATACATATATTTAATATATTTGTATTTGATTAATTAATTAATTATTTAATTGTTAAATGATTAAATTAATTAAAATATAAATATCTTAAGTTAGGATATTTAAAGTAAATGACTTTAGTTGCCATATTTGAATTAAATAAATATCTAATAAAGGTTATAAAAGATATTTATGCAAGTTGTATTAATAATAATGCAAATGAAATTGAAATTACAATTTGTTGAATTTGGTGTGCAAATTTCGGCCAAGGTGCAAATGTTGCACATATAAATTGTTTTTTCATTTTTCATTTCACTAACCTAATACACTTTATCAAAAACAAAGTTCCATTGAAGAAAGACAAAGAAAGAAAGTGAAGGAGAAAAAGAAAAACCTAAAGAAAGGCTTGGATTTTGTAAGTTTCTTAAACTTACTATTAGAAAGGAATTTGTTCCTTATGATCTAGGCTACCTCTCATGAGTTTCTTAAGTTATTCTTTTCTTTATTTCTTGTGGTTTTTGATGATGGAAATTTGTTTAAAAGTGTAGAGCATGTATGATGAACAAAGAGTGTAACTAGTGTAGTTATATGTATTCTTTTAAGGTTTATGAAACCATGTTGCTATTCTAGAGTTATTGACCCACTCTTAAATGACCTAGATTTGATCTTGAGTTGTTTCATTGTGTTGAGACTTGAATTAGTTGAAAGATTGATGATTGAAACATTTGATTTAATGTAAATGGCCTAATTTGCCCAATTTGTGGAAATTGAAAAATTAGGATTTATAACCTATTCAAATTTGGGGGTTTTGAGATATGTTGAGCATTTGGGTGTGTATATGATGCATGCAAAGTTTCATGTTGATTGGATTTCATTTAGATGAGTTTTGAGACATGAAATGACCAAATGGTCAATTTGCCCTCCAAATGGAGCTCACGGCATTTGTAAGGAAATTTGGGGATTTTGTGGCTTTTGGTGTTTTGATGTTTTGAACATGCTAAGTTCATCTTAGAAATGATTTAGAATCATTCAAAATTGATTGGATCAATTTCGGACTAAAATGGACAAAATACCATATAAGGGTAATTTGGTAATTTCACTTGAATTTGATTCATTTGAAATTTTATTTCATTATTTGATTATTGGGTAATTAAATAAATGTGTTTATTTATTTAATCCAAGAAAAAGTTTTGAAATCTGAAAATCGGATTTTCACCGCTTCCGCTGCTTTACCAGATTCACCCCTAACTAACCCCTTCAAAAACTCCCGCACCCATCCAAAGCCCACACGTACCCATCCAAAGCCCATACGCACCCAAACCAAAACCCTAGTGCACCATTAAATAAAACATAACCTATACCAAACCCTTGGGGAGACGCCTCTCTTCACACTCTCTCTCACTGGGTGAAATAAAAAAGAAACCCTAATAGAGCTCTCTCTGTGAACCAAGACATCAACAATGAAACCCCAAAAGAGCTCTCGGCATCAACAACTCTCGGCCACTCTCTCCATCAACTTCCCCACACAGCCATGGCTCTCTCTTCCCTCATTCTCCCACAGAGGACACTCGGCAACCACATGAAAACCAGTAAACCCTAAACACTCTTCTCTCTCTCTAGCCCCTCTCTTTTTCTCATAATCTTCACGGCCACACAAGATAAAAACCTGAAACAAATAACCCTACATGTCCTTTCTCTCTCCTCTCTCTTTAAAAACAAACTCACTGCAGAAACCCTAGGATCTCCCATCTCCTTTCTGACACTCTCAACAACTGATGGCATCAAAGAAAAAGAAACCCTAATAGCTTTCATCTCCTTTGCACAGCCACGTGAAGAACCTCACTGTAGGACACAGAAATTGACAACGTTGTTCTTGGCTCGCGACATAGTTGGGAGTACGGAATAGCCCGCGGGGGAACTAAACCGAAGAAATAACATGGAGTCGCCACCCGGTGTGAACCGGTAAAATATAATTTAAGGCCGCACTCACCCCTCGCAAGGGAAGACCTCAAACCGTTGGGTTCAGAATGGTCTCTTACTTATACCACTTGTAAAGATATGATTTGTGCAATAAACTAAGCGAATCATGCATAAAGAAAGAAAATATTATCGACTAAATCATGTTTAAGATAAATAACATACTAGCAACCTAATCATGCTCGAATATAATGTTGGATGAATGAAATATGTGTATCTCTCAAGCGGTACGTGGCATTGTATCTCGAGTGAAAACCGCAATACCGTCCATTCGGATTCGGCTACGAAATTTACGTCCAAGTTTCCATCCGATATACCACAAGAAAGAACATATATCCATTCACCCAACGGCCATAACACAAATCAACTAACGACTCTCATGCGAAGATATATTAAAATAAATAAAAGAAACGAAAGATAATAAATAAAGAAGGTGCCCTCAGGTCTAACCTTTTGTGTCGCTTCTTGGAAGTGCGTTACACGGCCGTCGGAAGGGTTGATGTTCCACAACTTTTCTGGTTCACTAATCCAACATTTTTCCTCGTTGTTTCACTGTTTGAGCTGTTGTTTTCACTCCGTTTCGCTGCTGTTTATGTTGTATTTTCTGGTCACTATTTCTTGGTAATTTAGGGGACTATTTTGGTGTGTTGGGAGGGGTATTGAGCTACTGTTTTATGTTATTTTGAGGGGGGATTCTGAACAGTTTGTACGACAATTGGCTGGGTAATTTAGGGGGTTTTCACGACTGTTTGGGGCAGGTTTTGTGAGTGTTTTGTGAGGCAGGCTGGTAAGTGACGTGAAGGCTTGTGAGGGGGAGTATCGTGAGGGCTGATGAGCGTGAGTGTCTTGACGTTTGTTGATGAGTTGAAGGGCTGGTCAGGGTGATTTATGGGTCAGTACGTGAGAGAAGGGGCAGGTGTTGGCGTGAAGGCTTGTGAGGGGCATGTGGCTTCTGTGTGTGGAACAAGGGTTATGTGGAGTTGAGGCTAGGCGTGAAGGGGCTACTACGTGAGGGAAGGGGCTGGCTGAAGCATGAGTGGGCAGTGGCTTTATGCGTGAAAAGGCTGGCTGATGCGTGAGTGTGGACGTGAATGAGGGTTCTTATTGTGTGTGAATATGGGTAGTGTGAGGGTTGCGGCAATATGAAGGGATTGTGGGAGGCTTTGGGCGTGTCTGCTAGGGTTGGTAAGGGTGGTGAATGCCTCTTTTTATAGGCAAAGGGATGGAAGCAATCCTAGCCCGAATAGGAAAGGATATTCCAAGGATAATGACATCTCCTAATTAGTATCTCATAAGGAATCAATCTCTCTAATTTAGGATAGTGATTGCTTTTGATTAGGAAAGGGATCCATGAGATTTCTTTTACTTAGGAAAGGATTTGGCTTGATTTTTGCATGTGTTAAATATGCATTTGGCTAATTAGGAGAGTGATGGGCGTGAACTTGGTCTCCTTGGGTGTGGGCTTTGGGTTTTTGGTAGGCTTGGGTATTTGGGTTTGGTATATGGTTTGATGAGTGGCTTATGGGGTTTTGGGCCGAGGATAAACTTTGAAACAGAGATCCAACGAGCAAATCGAAGCTAGACAACCGAATTAATTCCAACAAAAATGCCAATTTCCAACTTTACCCTTCCAACGTCTGTTTCTCGTGACTCCCGCAATTTAAAAGGTAGTGTCTCCATATGAGACTCATCATAGGGACTTATATGCAAAAATGCAATGCCTACAGTCGCCCCCACTTTGATGGGACTTGTGCAGTGTGTGACAATGACAATCCTATCAAAGTACGTGCAATGCATTTTCACTTACCTGGCTCGCCAGCTGCCACTTGGCTTGCCTGTTGTTCTGAACTGAATTGATGATGTGCCATTCCTGGCGGGCTAAACCCCGTACATAGGGTGTTGCGGTAGTCCACAATAGTCCATACTAGTCCACAATACTCCACGTTAGTCCACGATAGTCCACGGTAGTCCACAATACTCCACGATAGTCCACGGTAGTCCACAATACTCCACAGTAGTCCACGGTAGTCCACAATACTCCATGATAGTCCACGGTAGTCCAAAATACTCCACGATAGTCCACGGTAGTCCACAATACTCCACGATAGTCCACGGTAGTCCACAATACTCCATGATAGTCCACGGTAGTCCACATAGTCCATAATACTCCACGGCAGTCCACAATACTCCATAATAGTCCACGGTGGTCCATGGTAATCCACGGTAGTCCATAATACTCCACGATAGTCCACGGTAGTCCACAATAGTCCATGGTAGTCCACGGTAGTCCACAATACTCCACGATAGTCCACGATAGTCCACGGTAGTCCACAATACTCCACGGTAGTCCACAATACTCCACGATAGTCCACGACAGTCCATAATACTCCACGATAGTCCATATAGTCCACAATACTCCACGGTAGTCCACGGTAGTCCACAATACTCCATAATAGTCCACGGTAGTCCAAAATACTCCACGATAGTCCACGGTAGTCCACAATACTCCCGATAGTCCACGGTAGTCCACAATACTCCATGATAGTCCACGGTAGTCCACATAGTCCATAATACTCCACGGCAGTCCACAATACTCCATAATAGTCCACGGTGGTCCATGGTAATCCACGGTAGTCCATAATACTCCACGATAGTCCACGGTAGTCCACAATAGTCCATGGTAGTCCACGTAGTCCACAATACTCCACGATAGTCCACGATAGTCCACGGTAGTCCACAATACTCCACGGTAGTCCACAATACTCCACGATAGTCCACGACAGTCCATAATACTCCACGATAGTCCATATAGTCCACAATACTCCACGGTAGTCCACGGTAGTCCACAATACTCCATAATAGTCCACGGTAGTCCACATAGTCCATATAGTCCACAATATTCCACGATAGTCCACGGTAGTCCACAATAGTCCATGATAGTCCACATGTCGTACCTGGCATGCTAAACCCCGTACCTAGGGTGTCGCAGTTGCGTCTCCATACCCAGAGTGCCGTACCGGGCGTTGTAAACCCCTTACCCAAGGCGTCGCGGTGATATCTTCATACCTGGAGTGCCGTACCTGGCAAAACTGATGTTGTATTCTCCATACCCGGAGTGCCGTACCTGGCAAAACTGATGTTGTATCTCCAAGCCCGGAGTGCCATACATGGCAAAACTGATGTTGTATCTCCATACCCGGAGTACTGTATCTGGCAAGACTGATGTTGTAAATGATGTGGGCCTCGCCCCCAGAGTTCCATACCCGGAAAGACTAATACTGATGTCTCCATACCCAGAGTGCCATACCCGGCAGAACTGCCATTAATGCTAATGTGGGCCTCGCTCCCAAAGTGCCATACCCGGCCAGACTGATACTGATAATGATGTGGGCCTCGCCCCTAGAGTGCCATACCCAGAAAGACTGCTACTGATGTTGACGTTTCATTTCAACATATTGTATTGCCTTTTCTCGAGATAATCCTGATAGTTAGACATATTTTCGTCCTCAACGAATGCTTCGCGTCGAAACTTGAGAACCTTCAAAGTACTCGATACACTCAACTCCGATCGTCTGAATAGGTGATCCAAACTAGACTCCTAGTGTGTGTGTGACAAGGCTCTTTCATAGCTTAATCCTTAAGTAGGCCAACCCGATGATTTCGTCTCGGAGAATCGGATCAGTGGGTCTAACCAACCTAGATGTCTTAATCACATTCTGTGATTACTTCGTCATACTCAACATGATATGGTCTTTTTCTTTTTTTCTTGTCTCTTTCTTTTCATTTTTTTTTTCTTTTTCTCTTTCTCTTTTCTTTCATTTTCTTTTCTTGACACACCTACCCTTTAAGGTAGCATTTCTCCTCATGGTGGTCCTAATACTCTCCCATGGGTAGCTTCACGCTTATCGGTTATAGGCTGTCCATTTTTTCTTTTCTTTTCATTGCAAAGACTTTTTCATTGTTTCCAACCATATCATGTATCGTAGCACAAGTAAACCAGGGTGGACATCCAGGCAAACGGTCATTCACTGATCTATCATCTCTTCAACTAGTCATCTCACCAACTACTCAGGCTTCTACTGTTGCGATCCTGTAATCAAGTGCTCGTGGGTCTAGCCGAGATCAATCCATTCAGAATACCGGATGAGAGCACATCTTGCACTTATCATTTCTAAGGTTTTCTCCCTACAGCAAATAGTGTCGTCACCGGACATATGCTTAACTATCAAAGACTTTTATCTTTTTCAATCTTTTTTTTTCACTCACTCATTCCACAGAATCCTTTCTTTCCACTGCTGATAATGCGGGTGTCGCCCCCTGCGATCCATTCCCAAAACTGATACTAATGTGGGCCTCAACCTTGGGACTCATCCCCGAAACTAACACTGATATGGGCCTCAACCCTGGGACTCATCCCTGAAACTAATATTGATTCATTTCTGAAACTGACTGTACTGTTGCTGATTCCGACTGGCTTGTCTTTGCCACTTTCTTTTTTTTTCTTCTCCGAAACCTGTGAATACAAAACAAAGCAAACACAAAAAAGAATGCAAATACGTTACGTGTATGCATGCATGCATGAATGAATTTTATATACCGTTGGGTTAGGTCTTCCGCCAATTCCCTTGGTGATTGCTCGAACTTCTCTTCCTATGGTTCTCCACTGTTGTCATTCCTTATCCTCATGATAGAAGTTGGGTTGTTGAGATCTTGGAGGAAAAAGCTTTCGGGTAGGCCGGAGTTGATCATATAGGTGGGTCGAGGTCTTCTGTGTGCGTTAGGTTGTTCTTTTTCCGGGTCGGGTATTTTATGGGCATCAATGAGGTCTTGGATTTCATGCCTAAGGTGGGTGCAGTCGTTAGTTTCATGGCCTCTTTGCTGGTGGAGGTAAAAATATAGGTTCAGGTCAAGGTAGCGTGGCACAGGGTTTGGAAGTGGTTTAGGCTCTAAGGGATTTAGGAGTCCTTGCCTTTTCAGCTTTTCAAATACCTCTGACAAAGGTCTACCAAGATTGGAGAATCGTCTGTTTCTGATAGGGGCAAACTTAGAGGGAGTGGGCTTGGTCCTTGAAGGTTCCCCAATGGTCTTTTCATTCTGGTTGCACAACTTCCTGTTATTGGCTATACGGGGTGCGGTCAAGCTGGCCACAACATTGGTCAGAACTTGCAACTACTCAGTAATTTTGGTTACTTTGGTCTCCAATTGATCCAGACGGGATCCCTCGTTGACTGACTCACTCATGTTGGCTGATGATCCTTTGACAAGTCTTCCATCTCCCCCAACCCAACGGGTATCTATGATGGCTTTTAGACACAATGGTTAACATGATGCATGTATGCATGAGATGCATGAGATGCGTGCGATGCATGGAATATATAAGTCGTCCCATTACCATTTTAAAGCATTTAATCATACTATTATTAGGTGCAAACTTGTACCAGTTGAAAAGGCCCAACAAGTTTACACTTTGTGATAACATGGCTAAACAACTTCAAATGATAAAAGGCCTAAACACAAAATGGACAATTGGCATTTTAGAAGCTTTTGGCCCAATTGCCATAAAGCACGGACTCGTCCCAGTTTAAATGGCCCAACAAGCCCATACCTCATGACAAAAAGTCCAACTGAGTCCAAATGACAATGGTTCTAAATGCAAATATAAAGGAATAGTTTCTACTGATCCTACAATTATAGTTCATGTGCGGGTTTGCATGGGTATATACAAAGGCTCTCGTCGACAAAGGGTTGCCCACAACTAGGTCTCCCCACTCAAGGGTTCGAGCGACCAAGTGAGCGCACCTTTTTTATACACTAAGGTACGTGCCAACGAGTTATGGTGCATGACTGACTGTCAAATGGATTTCCCATTGTAGATTCCCCAGAGGGAGGGCAGAGTGAACTTTCTTAAAAACCCAAGCATCTTAGGCTCTTATCGCTTGGTGACAGGAATAAACAACGAGTCCTCCAAATTAGTCCATCACAATAAGCTATGAGTACATGATTATCCAGGTGCCTTCACAGCTTTTCCTTATAGAAAGGTAGTGAATGAAGGAAGACACCAAACCATTACTTAGCCTTAAAAGGGCCTTTGATTAAACCCCTTTCAACCCACGATAGACATGGTTAACTAAAGCACAAATCACAATCATTACAAGACATTATTTTGGGGCCAATTCTCTATCCCCAGTGGAGTCGCCAGACTATAGGACACAGAAATTGACGATGCTGTTCTAGGCTAGCGACTTAGTTGGGAGTACGGAATAGCCCGCAGGGGAACTAAACCGGAGAAATAACATTGAGTCGCCACCCGGTGTGAACCGGGAAAATGTGATTTAAGGCCGCACTCACCCCTCGCAAGGGAATACCTCAAACCGTTGGGTTCGGAATGGTCCCTTACTTATACCACTTGTAAAGATATGATTTGTGCAATAAACTAACCGAATCTGCCCAACATGTATGTTCAAAGATAGCCTACACCTAAGTTCGCAGGCATAAGAATAATAATGGAACCTATATCTAAGTTCGCATGCTTCAAAGAAAGTTTTCATAACGACAAACTCGCAATAACATACAATCGTCACACAAGCATGCTCAATTATCTAATGCGGAAAATAAATAAGAATCTAAGAATAAATATAAATTAAATCCCTAATATGATATAAAACAACCTAATCATGCATAATGAAATAAAATACTATCGACTAAATCATGTTTAAGATAAATAACATACTAGCAACCTAATCACGCTCGAATACAATGTTGGATGAATGAAACATATGTATCTCTCAAGCGGTACGTGGCATTGTATCCCGAGTGCAAACTGCAATACCATCCATTCGGATTCGGCTACGGAATTTATGTCCGGGTTTCCATCTGATATACCACAAGAAAGAACACATATCCATTCACCTAACGGCCACAACACAAATCAACTAACGACTCTCATGCGAAGATATATTAAAATAAATAAAAGAAATGAAAGATAATAAATAAAGAAGGTGCCCTTAGGTCTAACCTTTTGTGTTGCTTCTTGGAAGTGCGTTACACGGCCGTCGGAAGGGTTGATGTTCCACAACATTTCTGGTTCACTAATCCAACATTTTTCCTCGCTGTTTCATTGTTTGAGCTGCTATTTTCACTCCGTTTCACTGCTGTTTGTGTCATATTTTCTGGTCACTGTTTCTTGGTAATTTAGGGGACTGTTTTGGTGTGTTTGGAGGGGTATTGGGCTTCTGTTTTATGCGATTTTGAGGGGGGATTCCGAACAGTTTGTGCGGCAATTGGCTAGGTAATTTATGGGGTTTTCACGACCGTTTGGGGCAGGTTTTGTGAGTGTTTTGCGAGGCAGGCTGGTAGGTGACGTGAAGGCTTGTGAGGGGGAGTATCATGAGGGCTGATGAGCATAAGTGTTTTGACATTTGTTGATGAGTTGAAGGGCTGGTCAGGGTGATTTACGGGTCAGTACGTGAGGGAAGGGGTAGATGTTGGCGTGAAGGCTTGTGAGGGGCAGGTGTTGGCGTGAAGGCTTGTGAGGGGCAGGTAGCTTTTGTGTGTGGAACAAGGGTTACGTGGAGTTGAGGCTAGGCGTGAAGGGGCTGTTACCTGAGGGAAGGGGCTGGCTGAAGCATGACTGGGCAGTGGCTTTGTGTGTGAAGAGGCTGGCTGATGCGTGAGTGGGGACGTGAATGAGGGTTCTTATTGTATGTGAATTTGGCAATGTGAGGGGTGTGGCAATATGAAGGGAATGTGGGAGGCTTTGGGCGTGTCTGCTAGGGTTGGTAAGGGTGGTGAATGCCTCTTTTTATAGGCAAAGGGATGGAAGCAATCCTAGCCCGAATAGGAAAGGATATTCCAAGGATAATGACATCTCCTAATTAGTATCTCATAAGGAATCAATCTCTCCAATTTAGGATAGTGATTGCTTTTGATTAGGAAATGGATCCATGAGATTTCTTTTATTTATGAAAGGATTTGGCTTGATTTTTGCATGTGTTAAATGTGCATTTGGCTAATTAGGAGAGTGATGGGCGTGAACTTGGTCTCCTTGGGCGTGGGCTTTGGGTTTTTGGTAGGCTTGGGTATTTGGGTTTGGTATATGGTTTGATGAGTGGCTTATGGGGTTTTGGGCCGAGGATAAACTTTGAAACGGAGATCCAACTAGCAAATCGAAGCTAGACAACCGAATTAATTCCAACAAAAATGCCAATTTCCAACTTTACCCTTCCAACGTCCGTTTCTCGCGAATCCCGCAATTTAAAAGGTAGTGTCTCCATATGAGACTCATCATAGGGACTTATATGCAAAAATGCAGTGCCTACACTCACACAACAATCCACCAAACGAGCAACCCAATAAACCAACACACAACCGATAATCACCAGGCCACCACTAACAACAGCCCTTCAACGCAAACAACAAGATAAAAGCCAATACATATCACAAGAAAATAGCCCCTCAGCCCCCCCACACTTACAAAAACACATGCCACTCACTGGAGACGCACCTCACTCACACACACCGAACATAATGAACACACACCACTCACAAACCTAGACACACACACGTCACTTTCAAAGACACACACGCCACTAGCACATTGTTCACTCACTCACGCACACGTCCCTTACAAAGCACACACCACTCACATCCCCTAAACACACATACATCGGCACAGTCAGCCCCACATACACTGTGATTCACCACAAACGGTCCACTCACAAAATTGCACTTTCACTCACGAACTGCCCCACCACCAACACAAAACATCGACTAAAATAAGCTACCTGACCGACACCGAATAGCCCCAAAATAGTCCCAAAATAGCAAGTGAAACAACGAGTGAAAATAGAGAAAACAGCGACCAAAAACAGCAGCAAAAATAGTGAAGAAAACCATAAAAAAATAGCGAGTGAAAAGAGTGAGCGGAAACAGCGAACCAGCGAACCAAAAAAATAACGGAAATATTAACCCTTCCGGCGACGTCCCAATGCACTCCCGAGAAGCGAATTAAAAGTTAAGACCTGAGAGCACCCTTTGTTATATTTTATTTTGTCGTCCTGGAAACGGCATGCTTGGTTGGACGTGAAATACGTCCAACAGGGCATGCAAAGTCCTACATTGAAAACGGTCAAATTCTTTGGTCACATATTTTATTATTCGGCATTTATTTCGTATTATTTGTCTTTTTACTATTTTTCATTTAATTTGTATTTATGATTGTTTTATTATTCCGCATTCATTTTGTGTTATTTATCTTCCCTGTTATTTCGCATATTTGTCTCTTCGGTCATTTATTGTTATATGCATGATCATATTTCATGTATGTCAACATTGGGTTAATGATTGCGTTGTGTTAATGCTTGAGTGTTGCCTCTCATGGTATATCGGATGAAAACCCATACATAAATTCCGTAGCCGAATCCGAATGGACGGTAGTGCGGTCTGTACTTGGGATACAACTCCACGTACCGCTTGGGAAACGTTCATGTATGTGTTTATGTCATTATAGATGCCATTTTCGTAATCTCGTTCGAACGCGTTTACGAACGCTATTCGAACGCGTGCATTCTGCCTCACTCCGTTCGAACGCGTTTCCGAATGCTACTCAAACACGCACACACTGGACAGATTCTTTCCTAATGTTTCATGTATGTTTGCCTCTTTGGTTATTCCTTTCTGCATCATGTGCTTAAATATCTCTTTTTAATGTAATATGCTTCCATTGTTTCTATTAATGTTAATGGGTATGCAAACTTGTGTGTTGATTAAATTATCTTACATGTGTTGCATAAGACTTGGTTATATTATTGCATAAATCCTTTCATTAAAATTGGCATAAGTAAGGGACCATTCCTAACCCAACGGTTTGAGGTCTTCCCTTACGAGGGGTGAGTGCGGCCTTAAATCATTTCCCAGTTCACATTGGGTGGCGACTCCATTTATTCTCCGGTTTAGTCCCATGTGGGCTACTCCGTACTCCGACCGGGCCATGAGCTCGGACAGCGTCACCCACCTCTGTGCCTGTTCCCATAGTCTGGCAACTCCACTAGGATAGAGAATTTGCCCCGAAATAATTCCTTGTAATGCTTATGGTTTTTGCTTTAGTTAACCTAGTCTCATATATTGTATACCCTTTTAATATGATGGCGTCATGTATCGTGAAGTAATTTTCGCTCGAGGCGGCGGATTGTTATATGGCATCATCACTCGTTGGCACGTACCTTAGGGTATAAAAGAGGTGCGCTCACTTGGTCGCTCGAACCTTTGAGTGGGGAGACCTAGTTGTGGGCAACCCTTCACCGGCGGGAGCCTTTATCTATACCCCTATAGGGCCACATTTGAACCATAGTCGTGTATCCTATAGAAGCTATATCTTATGCTTGTGTTTGGGACCATCATCATTTGGATCCATTTGGACCTCTTGTCATGAGATACGAACTTGTTGGGCCATTTAAACTGGGACGAGTTTATGTCTTATGACAATTGGGCCAAAAATTTTCAAAATGCTGATGGGCCTCTTTGTTTTTGGGCCCCCTATCATTTGAAGTTGTTTAGTCACCTTATTGCAAAAGTGTAAACCTGTTGGGCATGTTTCAACTGGGACAAGTTTGCACCTCGCGATAATATGATTGAATGCTTTGAAATGATAACGGGCCAACTTGTATGAAAACTGTGATGGGCTTAGAGAATCCAAATATGCCATAAGCATGAGTCCGATATCCGCACTGGCTTTTATCCAGAAAGGATACGCCTTGTTACAGTATATTTACATACTTTTGGATGCTTCCAAGTTCATCCCCACAACCATGATTACCAAGGGCCTAATTCGTCATTTCTAGACAATGGCACGATCCCCATAATAGGCTTAGTCAATATTGTAAATGGGCATTCTTTGTCTGTTACCGATGGAAAAAGGAATGAGGTAGCCAAGGTTCACCCTTGTCGCGTAGGAGAGAACGATTCTGTGTACCCCATATTGGTACATAAAATAAGCCATACTTAGGACAGAAATTGACTTACCACGAGTGTATGAGGAATAAGGTCGGAAAGATATATGATGTTTTGATAACCATATGTATCTCATACATCTCATGCATCTCACGCTGACCGGTGCATAATCACACGCATATAACGTAAGCGTACGTATCGTTCAAGTAGTATAAAAAGTATCGATCCCACGAGGACTTAAACCTTTGCTATTAATTTTTTATGAGGTCAAATGTTTACAAGTATCTAATAGATTGATTGTTTGATTGGGTGGTGACTTTAAAACTTAAAACAAGTAAATAAAATTTCTTGAAAGTAGATTGAAGAAAATTCAAATTTATAAAACTATCCAGGGTTGTGAATCCTTCCAATATCTATTAAAGATGAAGTGGTTATCTTACAGTTGGGTAATATAATAATTTATTAACCTGGAACACTAAATTGTGTAAAAGCCTCTTCCGACGGTCGATTACAATACCCAGTATAACCCAATTGAACCATATGTCTATGTCAACCAAATTACCTGGATTCATTAAGTTTAAGTTCCAATTATGGCTACCCCCGCCCGACAGGTATATTCCTATCATGTAAGGAAATCTATTAAAGGGTTATCTATCCTCAAGGAAGATCGTGGGCTATTGATTCTAAGGTCTTTAACCTAAAATCCTCTTTTCCAAGTTCATTTTAAGTTTACCTAATCAATTTTATTAATGGCCAGTTAATAAAAAGCATTAAGATTAAGACTCAATAATAAAACTTTATATTACCCAAGCTATAATCTAACCCTTATAAACCGGTGATATTGGATTTTATCACAACCCCAGATAACTGGCTTAGTTACGACACATATTGACGGGTAGTAAAAATTTAAATAAAATAAAAGATATAAAGTAAAATACTGAAAATTAAATACTGAAAAGTAAATTGCTGAAAAGTAAAAAAAGTAAAAAGTAAAAGTAAAAAGTAAAAAGTAAAAAGTAAGAAGTAAAAAAGTAAATTACTGAAAGTAAATTGCTAAAGAGTAAATTGCTGAAAAGTAAATTACTGAAATTAAATAAAGTAAAAGTACAATAAAAGAAAATGCTGCGGTTAGAGGATCAACTTTTATTACTACTATTTTAGATATCTCCCTTAATATAATATATTAACTTTACATGAGAATACCACCAGCCATAAAGGCGGTATCCTGATTAAGTCAAATTAATAATTAATTACCAACTGACCAACCAGGCGGTATCCATACTTAGTCAGGTTAAAACCAATTTATAATTAATTACCAACCGGCCAATATAGCGGTATCCTCATTAAGTCAAGTTTTAAATAGTTTATATATTATAATTAAGGGAGATTAATCTAAATAGCAATAATAAAAGCTTTACCTTTCACCCCAGCAAAGGGGAATTACCTCCTCATTGCTTGAAAAATAAAAAATGCAAAAGTAAAGAAAGGAAAGGATTGTGCGTAAAAGTAAATTGCGGAAAGTAAAAACTGAAAAATAAAGAAAAGAAAGTGCGAAAGCGGAAATTAATTACTGAAAGTTGTAAATAAACAAACAAGATACAATCTTCTTATTTATTCTTTAGAATTTCAAAGAAGAAAGTATGAATTTTACAAATGAAATGGCTTGGTATTTATAGGCAAAATTTTACCTCCATCAAATCATCCATCAAATTCTCCACCAAATCCATTATTAATTTCTCCACTAATTACTCCACCAAATCTTATTAATTGCTCCACTAATTACTTATCATGTTTGGTGATGATTTGATAATTTTATTATTTATTTATTAATTTATTTTTTTGCTTTGAAAATGACTTTAATAATTACACACAACACACTTCTGGATGGTTCATCAATTCGGTTATGAAATATTCAGAATTAGAAAATATTTTGTCTTTAAAGGTTGTAGCTCTTTGAGTCTTCTTTAATCTGGCACTTGAATCAGCTCAATCTGATATCGGAGTAAAACTTTATGCCAAAAATACGACAGATGTGCAAAATTGGAATTTCCAAAACTGTACTTTGTCAAAAACGCCCTTTCAATTTTCCAATCTCCAAAATTAAAATATCAAGTCCAATAATTGGCCTTATTTGACCCATATTTCATCCTAAATGATTTCTTTGAGATCTGATATTATTTTATCTGTAAAAAATAAACTAAAACACATCAAAATGTTCATCAAACCCGAGAAACTAAACAAAATATTAAGTTAAAGGGGCGGTAAATATTGATATATTTTCCGCTCATCACACCCCCAAACCTAACATTTTGCTAGTCCTCAAGCAAAACAAAAAAAAATTAAATTGAGCCACTTTCGTAGGGATCACGGTTGCATTTAGCGTATGCAACAAGCCTTTAAACCCCTAGGTGTCCCTAGTGGACGAGTTGTAGTATCGTGAGAGTTTACAGCAATGATACCCACAACATTTTAAAAGTAAAAAGGTAGTAAAACTAATGTACACAAAAGCAAAAAGACAAGAGAAAAGAGAATAAAGAAAGTTAGTGACTAATCAGGTGAAACTTCTACTCCAGTTACTAGTTGTTTTGTTTCTTTCTAAATTACCGAATAAGTAAATTCTCCGATTATATTACCATTCTCCATATACACAGCCAACAAAGTATTAATCAATCTCATTTTTGCCCACAACAGTCACAAGTGTAGTTTATAAGAGAGTAATATTTTTGTCCTAAAGTTCTATCATATTTCACACCTTTTTTATGGCAATGGAATAATTTTTCTGATTTTTTTCTGATTTTTTTTTAAATATTTTTTTATTTATATACAATATCTTCCGTCTATGTAGCGAGCTTTAGGTCGGTGGCTCCCAAACCAGTTGGCTTTAGGGCACCAGGTGTTAAGACACCCATACGGACTTAATTACTCAGACTTTAGATATATATATTTTGGAACATCCTCGATCCATGTAGCGAGCTTTGGGCCGGTGACTCCCAAACCAGTTGGCTTTAGGGCACTGGGTGTTAAGACACCCTTACAGACTTAATAACTCGGATCTCAGATGTTTTTTTTTTTTTTTTTTACTCCATCACTTTCTGAGATGCTTCCTCCATTTAAACTAGAGCACTTAATATTACAAACTTTTCAATTCGTAGCTTATCATTCTGTTATGTATGTATGTATGTTGATAATATCTGTAAACTGAGCATATGAAGATCCATCATTTTAGTCCGTTTTATGGAGGAATTTACAAATTAAAAATTTAAAATGAAATAAACAAAAATTAACTTGTTTCGAAATAGGTTTGAGATACGTCTCAGGAGTGGAAACTCCTTACTCAGCTATCTCTTACCAATTTCACCTTTTTTTTAGTCAAAATAAAACACAAAAAACGCAAAGTATTTTTGTAATTTTTGAAAATTTTTCAATTTTTTTGTATTTTTCGAAAAAATTTGAACTAAAAATAAAAACAACACACAACTAAAAAGAAGATACTAATCAACTAATTCCCTCCCCAAACCTAAATGAGACATTGTCCCCAATGTCTTAAACAATAGAAGTAGAGTTTAGAAGATAGTACCTGGTTAGCTGAAATTCTACACGAAAAGTTAAAGGTTAAGATCCAGATTAACACGACGCCTCTTACCACGATCGTCCTCAGACCAATTTATCTTTGAAAGGATAGGGTCAACTTGTGGTTCATAGGCTACGATTTGGTCAATTAGATCCGGAGCAATTCTGGCAGTAAAGAGGAGTTCTTTCATAGGTTTTGACACGAACCCATTTCTTCGAGCATCATCAATAAACACACAAAGAAAATCATAAAATCCTTCAACGTTGTACAGTCCAAGCGGTTTCTGGTGTATGTTCAGGTTCACCCAAGATAACACTGTAAAAATTTCCTCCAATGTACCCAAGCCACCTGGCAAAGCAATAAAAGCATCAGCACGGTTAATCATTTCTACTAGTCGTTCAGACATACCTGGCACGATCTGTTCCTCTCCGTTTGATGATCCAATAAGATTTGCTCTGCCAAGTGGTTTGGGATGATTCCTAAAACGTTACTACCTCATTCCTGTACGGCCTTTGAAACGATCCCCATTAGTCCAAGATTGCCTCCGTCATATACTAAATGCATATTCCTTGCAGCTAAGACTCGACCAAATCCTGTGCTGCAGCTACATATTGTGGTTTAACACCAACACTAGTACCGCAAAACACACAGTGTTTCAATTCGTCTCTTGAAGTGGCTTCCATGTTTTACTCTGGATGCTTTCAAATGTGCAATGATGAGTTGAATTTATAACACCTGAAAAGAGTGAGTAAAATAATCGCACTAGTACCTGCCAAATGATGATTATTAGTTTAACAGTACAAAATAAATCGTGATAGTCAAAAAGGTCTGGATCTGTCGGAGAAAATAAAAGAAAACAACAAAAAAAATAATAACCTTATTAGGAAAAGACAAAGAGATATAATATATACAAGAAAAGTAGCGCTTGATTGACGTTTATGCGTCAGGGACAAGCTTCTCATCCAATTTTCTTATAAATTGGCAAACAGGGTCTTTTTGAGTCAGATTCCCGGACTTAACAGTTTTTTTTCCTTTGGAATTGTGCGTATAACTCACAAATCTCGTGATACACACATCATGGGATGCGTCTCAAGAGTTTTAGATATGCCATCCAAAGACCTTACTCAAGCCATCCCTAATGAAGTTAATCTTATCTTCGCGGTTATCAGACACCGTTCCTAAAGAACGACAACGAGTATTACAAAACATGCGAGCACATTTATAACAAACACACATTCTTTTGGCTCTTCTCTTTTTAGCATAAGTGCTCATTCCTAAACCAGGCAGAAGTGAAATAAAAGAGTCAGAAGACTCACCTACCAATTGGACCCGTGCTTCAATAATCCAACGAATATCAGTAGGAATACCTTTGATCATCAGTAGTCTCATCCGTTCCAAACGAGCTTTGTAAACTTTAATCAGAGATTTTTTAGGGAGAGAAGAAATTGCTTGTGAAGATTTGCGAGAGCTTCTTCCATCGTGAAAGGACTTAATCTGCAAAAACTAAACACGCCAAATTAAATCACACCAAATCACAATATATACAAAAATTACATGGGTTGCCTCCCTGCTAGCGCTAAGTTTTACGTCGTCAGCCAGACGTGACTACCCGAACGATATGCTGGATCTAAGAGTGTGACACTTTCTTTTTGTCGCTCAAATGATTCTCCTCAGTAGTGCTTGACACGCTGACTGTTAACTTTGAATGTGTTGTTGGTATTGGGATCCAGTAACTCAACAGCTCCATAAGGTAAAACCTGAGTGATCACAAATGGACCTGACCACATAGATTTCAACTTTCCAGGGAAAAGTTTCAACCTTGAGTTGTACAAAAACACTTGCTGCCTTGGTTCCAACTGTATGTGCAGTATTTTTCGGTCATGCCATTTTTTGGTCTTTTCCTTGTACAATTTGGCATTCTCATAAGCCTGTAGGTGAAATTCCTCCAATTCGTTGAGTTGGTGAAATCTTTTCTCGCTTGCAGCTTGTGAATCAAAATTCAACTTCTTCAGTGCCCAGTATGCCTTGTGCTCAAGCTCAACTGGCAGATGGCACGCTTTCCCAAACACCAATCGATATGGGGACATACCAATGGGTGTCTTGTAAGCTGTCCGGTAGGCCCATAATGCATCATCTAGTTTTGTAGACCAGTCCATCCTTGTTGATCCAATAGTTCTCTCCAAGATTCTTTTGATATCCCTGTTTGAAACCTCAACCTGTTCATTTGACTGTGGATGGTAAGCTGTGGCAACCTTGTGAGTAACTCCGTATTTGGATAGAAGTGCATCGAAGTATCTGTTGCAGAAATGTGAGCCACCATCTCTGATGATTGCACGAGGTGTTCCGAACAGAGTAAAAATGTTCTTTTTCAGGAATTTGATCACCACTTTTGAATCATTGGACGGCAATGCAATTGCTTCAACCCATTTAGACATAGTCTACAGCAACCAGGATGTACAGGTTTCCGAATGATGGAACACAGGGTCCCATGAAATCTATACCCCACACATCGAATATTTCCACTTCTAGAATGTTTTGCAATGGTCCTTCGTTTCTCCTAAAAATATTTCCCGTTCTCTGGCACCTGTCACATTGAAAAGCAAAAAGATAAGCATCTTTAAAAAGAGTGGGCCAAAACAAACCTGATTGTAGGACTTTGGCTACATTTTTGTTTCCGGTGAAGTGTCTGCCATTTGGTGATGAATGACAGTGCTGTAAAACACTGTTGACCTCCTCTTGTGGAACACACCGCCTCAGTAATTGATCAGCACAACGTTTGAACAGGTACGACTCATCCCAGATATAATGCTTGACTTCTTTGAAGAATTTCTTCCGTTGCTGAGGTTTCCATTCCAACGGCCATTTTCCTGACACAATGTAGTTGACATAGTCAGCATACCAAGGAACTTCCTGTTGTTTCATGGAAAACAACTGTTCATCTGGAAAAGTTTCTTTGATTGTCAGTTCTTTGCCAGTTGTTTCTCCATTCTCGATCCTCGATAGATGATCTGCCACTTGGTTTTCTGTCCCTTTCCTATCTCGAACCTCTACGTCAAATTCTTGCAAAAGAAGTATCCAACGGATCAATCTGGGTTTGGCATCTTTCTTAGTGATTAAGAATTTGATTGTTGAATGATCTGTGTAGACCACCACTTTGGGACCCAGCAGATAGGAGCAGAATTTGTCAAAAGCGTAAACAACTGCAAGCAACTCCTTTTCAGTGGTTGTGTAGTTGAGTATAGCTTCATTCAAAGTTCTGCTGGAATAATAAATGGTGTGGAAAATCTTGCTTTGCGTTGTCCCAAAACTGCACCTACAGCAAAATCACTAGCATCGCACATCACTTCAAATGGAATGGTCCAGTCTGGTGCTACAATGATGGGGGTAGAGACCAGCTTCTGTTTTAAGATCTCAAAAGCTTCCTTGAATTCTTTGGTGAAGTTGAAAGGCACATCCTTTTCCAGAAGATTGCATAGAGGTTTAGCAATCTTGGAAAAGTCTTTGATAAATCTCCTGTAAAAACCTGCATGTCCGAGAAAGCTCTGAATCTCTTTGACAGATGTCGGCGGAGGTAGTTTTTCAATTGTTTAAATTTTTGCTTTGTCTACCTCGATTCCCTTTTGTGAGATCCGGTGTCCAAGAACAATGCCTTCTTGTACCATGAAATGGCATTTCTCCCAGTTGAGTACCAGGTTTGTATCTTCGCACCTTTGTAACACATGTTCCAAATTTTGCAAGCAGTGGTCAAAAGAATCTCCAAATACATAAAAGTCATCCATGAATACCTCCATACTCTGCTCCAGCATGTCTGAGAATATGGCCATCATGCAACACTGAAAAGTGGCAGGGGCATTACATAATCCAAATGGCATCCTGCGGAAAGCAAAAGTACCATAGGGACATGTAAATGTGGTTTTCTCCTGATCTTATGGGGCGATGGAAATCTGATTGTACCCTGAATATCCATCAAGAAAGCAATAGAATTCATGTCCCGCCAATCTGTCTAACATCTGGTCAATGAATGATAGCGGAAAATGGTCTTTTCTCGTGGCTTTGTCCAGCTTCCTGTAGTTCATGCATACTCTTCATCCAGTCACTGTTCTTGTTGGGATTAGCTCATTCTTTCATTGGTAATCACACAGTAATTCCTCCTTTCTTTGGTACACACTGCATAGGACTCTCACCCAACTGTTGTCTGAGATGGGGTAAATGATGCCAGCATCCAACCATTTGATGATTTCTTTCTTCACGACCTCCTTCATGATTGGATTGAGTCTCTGTTGATGCTCCACTGTGGGTTTGTACTCATCATTCATCAGAATCTTGTGCATGCAAAATGATGGACTAATGCCTCGAATGTCTGCTATAGTACAGCCAATGGCTCTTTTGTGTTCTCGTAATACTCTCAGTAGCTTTTCTTCCTGCTCCAATGTTAGTGGAGAAGAAATAATAACAGGTAATTCAGAAGAGTTTCCATGAAATGCATACCTGAGATGGCTCGGATGTAACTTCAGCTCCAACTGTGGTGGTTCTTCAATCGAAGGCTTGATTCGATCTTTCTTTGGCAGTTCCAAGCTTTCAACTGGTGGTGTCACTTTGAATCAGAATGGTTTGTCAAGGTAGTTGATACATTCCAGGATTTTAGCATCTAGCTCGCTGTCAGTGATGTTGGTGATGCAAGCTTCAAGTGTATCTGTGGGATTTGGCTCAGTATCCTGAACGATACTATCAACAACATCAACTCTGAAGCATTCTCCTTCATTTTCATCGCTAGGGAATTTCATGGCTTTGAAAACATTAAAGATCACTTCTTGATCCTGCACTTTCATGGTCAGTTCTCATTTTTACACGTCAATCACAGTTTTACCTGTAGCCAAGAATGGCCTCCCAAGAATGATAGGTACTTCTTTGTCTTCTTCCATGTCAACGATAATGAAAACTGCTGGGAGAATGAGTTTGTCGACTTTGACAAGCAAATCTTCAACAACACCTCTTGGAAATGCGAGTGTTCGATCAGCAAGTTGCAACGAGACTGAGGTTGGCATTGCTTCTCCGATTTGTAGTTTCCTGTAAATAGAAAAAGGCATCAAGTTAACACTGGCTCCTAAATCACATAAAGCCTTACCGATGTAATGTTCTCCAATGGTGCATCAGACAGTGAAACTGCCAGGATCTTTCAACTTCGGGGGAAGTTTCCTCTGAATGATGGCGCTGTATTCTTCCGTTAATGCTATTGTCTCGTAGTCTCTCAATCTCCGTTTTCGTGAAAGAATGTCTTTCATGAATTTGACATAGCTGGGCATTTCTTCCAAGGCTTCTGCAAATGGAATGTTGATGTGAAGCTTTTTGAACACCTCCAGGAATCGAGTGAACTTTTTGTCCAGTTTGTTTTTCTGAAGACGCTGAGGAAAAGGTGGAGATCTGTTCTTTTTCCTTTGCTTCTTTTTCTTCCATCTGAGGTACTGCATCTTTTGGAACTTCCTCAATTGTCGCTTTGATTCCAACATCTTTGTTGATCTCAGTACCATTTTTTAAGGTAATGCCTTGACATTGCTCTTTCCCTCGGTTCCTTGGATTTGGTTCTCTGTTGCTGGGAAGATTACCTGGCGGTCTGTAACTTTGAGCATTGACTAGTTGTCCGATTTGATTCTCCAGTGTTTGATAGAGGCTGATTGGCTTTGATTCAATGCTACTTGATTTTGAACCATAGTTGTTAAAACATCGTATTTTGCTTTTTGCTTCTTCAACTGGGCCAACACTTCTATTATTCCTGGTTCTTTCATTCCTGCTCTGGCTTTTATTTGGTTGTTGGAGTCCCGGTGGTGGGTAGTTCTTTTGCCCTGAATTGTTGCTCCATGCGAAATTGGGGTGATTCTTCCACTCTGGGTTATAGGTGTTGGAATATGGATTGTTCCCCAGTCTGTTGAAATTGTTGACATAGTTCACTGTCTCTTCTTGTTGGTTGTAAGATTCTGACTCAAGTATTCCTCCAAATGGTGAACTTGTGGATCCACCATTAACTTTCATGTTAAGAGTTTCCAGATTTTTGCAAATCACATCTAGCTTGGAATTCAGTGCTGTGTTGGCTCCAACTTCATAAATTCCTGCAATTCTTTGGATCATGCTCCTTTCTGTTGGCCATTTCTTCAATTAAATCCCAGGCTTGATCTTCTCCTTTTGCCATTAAAGCTCCTCCAGCAGCAGCATCAATTGTGGTTCTCATTATTCCAGAAAGTCCATTGTATAAGGTTTGGACTTGTAGCAACTTTGCGATCTCATGATGAGGACATTTCCGGAGTAAATCTTTGAATCTTTCCCAAGCTTCGTAAAGGGATTCTGAATCTTGCTGCACGAATGATGTGATGTCATTCCTTAACTTTGCAGTTCTGGCTGGTGGAAAGTACTTTGCAAGGAATTTGGTGGGTAGAGTGTTCCAAGTTGTGATGGAACCTGCTGGTAACGAATGTAGCCAAGCTTTAGCTCTGTCTTTCAGGGAATATGGAAAAACCCGCAGTCTCATTGCTTCTTCAGCTACTCGGTTGTAATTGAAAGTACCGCAAACTTCCAAGAAGTTGCTGATGTGGGAATTAGGATCTTCAATTGCATTTTCCCCAAATTGTACTGACTGCTGAATCATCAGGATGCATGTTTTGATGACACCCGCATTTGCTGGTAAGGGAGGAAGTACAATACAGGAAATAAAGCCGTCGACCACCGGAATGGTTCTGTCTCGAATGGGAATCGGTGGTGCAACGTTCAAAGGTTCAGGTTCCATGTTGACTAAAGCTTCTTGGCCTTCTCGCCTTTCCCTTCTCAACTGTCTGATGGTTCTTTCAATTTCTGGGTCAAGCGATCGGAGTTCAAAGCTTCTGGTTCGTCTCATGTAGTTTCTGAGAACCTGAAACACAAGAAAACAACAATAATAAGTAAAAAGAAAATTAAATACAAGTAACGAATCTAACCTCAAAACTAATAGTGAAAGATAAATAAGTCCCCGATAACGGCGCCAAAAACTTGACCGGTGCGTAATCACACGCGTATAACGCAAGCGCATGTATCGTTCAAGTAGTATAAAAAGTATCGATCCCACGAGGACTTAAAACCTTTGCTATTAATTTTTTATGAGGTCAAATGCTTATGTTTGCTATTAATTTTTTATGAGGTCAAATGTTTACAAGTATCTAATAGATTGATTGTTTGATTGGGTGGTGACTTTAAAACTTAAAACAAGTAAATAAAATTTCTTGAAAGTAGATTGAAGAAAATTCAAATTTATTAAACTATACAGGGTTGTGAATCCTTCCAATATCTATTAAAGATGAAGTGGTTATCTTACAGTTGGGTAATATATTAATTTATTAACCTGGAACACTAAATTATGTAAAAGCCTCTTCCGATGGTCGATTACAAATACCAAGTATAACCCAATTGAACCATATGTCTATGTCAACCAAATTACCTGGATTCATTAAGTTTAAGTTCCAATTATGGCTACCCCCGCCCGATAGTATATTCCTATCCTGTAAGGAAATCTATAAAAGGGTTATCTATCCTCAACGAAGATCATGAGCTATTGAGTCTAAGGTCTTTAACCTAAAATCCCTTTTCCAAGTTCATTTTAAGTTTACCTAATCAATTTTATTAATGGCCAGTTAATAAAAAGCATTAAGATTAAGACTCAATAAATAAACCTTTATATTACCCAAGCTATAATCTAACCCCTTATAAACCGGTGATATTGGATTTCATCACAACCCCAGATAACTGGCTTAGTTACGACACATATTTACGGGTAGTAAAAATTTAAATAAAATAAAAGACATAAAGTAAAATACTGAAAATTAATATTGAAAAGTAAATTGCTGAAAAATAAAAAAAGTAAAAAGTAAAAGTAAAATGTAAAAAGTAAAAAGTAAAAAGTAAAAAGTAAAAAAAATAAAAGTAAATTACTGAAAGTAAATTACTGAAGAGTAAATTGCTGAAAAGTAAATTACTGAAATTAAATAAAGTAAAAGTACAATAAAAGAAAATGCTGGGGTTAGAGGATCAACTTTTATTACTACTATTTTAGATATCTCCCTTAATATAATATATTAACTTTACGTGATAATTACCAACCAGCCATAAAGGCGGTATCCTGATTAAGTCAAATTAATAATTAATTACCAACCGACCAACCAGACGGTATCCATACTTAGTCAGTTTAAAACCAATTTATAATTAATTACCAACCGGCCAATATAGCGGTATCCTCATTAAGTCAAGTTTTAAATAGTTTATATATTATAATTAAGGGAGATTAATCTAATTAGCAATAATAAAAGCCTTACCTTTCACCCCAGCAAAGGGGATTACCTCCTCATTGCTTGAAAAATAAAAACTGCAAAAGTAAAGAAAGGAAAGGATTGTGCGTAAAAGTAAATTACGGAAAGTAAAAACTGAAAAATAAAAAAAAGAAAGTGCGAAAACGGAAATTAATTACTGAAAGCTGTAAATAAACAAACAAGATACAATCTTCTTATTTATTCTTTAGGAATTTCAAAGAAGAAAGTATGAATTTTACAAATGAAATGGCTTGGTATTTATAGGCAAAATTTTGCCTCCATCAAATCATCCATCAAATTCTCCACCAAATCCATTATTAATTACTCCACTAATTACTCCACCAAATCCATTATTAATTGATCCACTAATTGCTTATCATGTTTGGTGATGATTTGATAATTTTATTATTTATTTATTAATTTATTTTCTTGCTTTGAAAATGATTGAAAATGATTTTAATAATTACACACAACACACTTTTGGATGGTTCATCAATTTCGGTCATCAAATCTTCAGAATTCGAAAATATTTTGTCTTTAAAAGTTGTAGACCTTTGAGTCTTCTTTAATCTGGTACTTGAATCAGCTCAATCCGATATCGGAGTAAACAGTTATGCCCAAAATTCGACAGATGTGTAAAATTGGAATTTCCAAAACTGCACTTTGTCAAAAACGCCCTTTCAAGTTTCCAATCTCCAAAATTAAAATATCAAGTCCAATAATTGCCCTTATTTTACCCATATTTTGTCCTAAATGATTTCATTGAGATCCGATATTATTTTATCTGCAAAATAAACTAAAACACATCAAAACGTTCATCAAACCCGATAAACTAAACAAAATATTAAGTTAAAGGGGCGGTAAATATTGATATATTTTCCGCTCATCACACGCATACATGTATCATGCTAACCCCTTTGTCTTAAATGCCATCATAGATATCTGTTGGGTTAGGAAAGAAAGACTTGTCAAGAAGAGTTTAGCAAACATTGATATCGGAGAAGAGGAAGCCGAGAAACAGAAAAATTTACTGCAAGAATAGAAAGACCATATGGGGCCTTCAGCAAAATAAAAAGAAAAAAAAAAAAAAAAGAAAAAAAAGAAAAAAATTTCTTTGTTTTCAGTCCTTAATAGTTAGGCATAAGTCCAATGATGAAATGGTTTGCTTTAGGGTAAAATATTAGAAACGATAAACTCTTGATGTGCTTTTATCTGATTCTTTGAGTAGTTGATTTATGTTAGACTCATAAGCACTTAATTATAGGTTTTTAGCAGTGAAAACCTGAATAGTCGACAATATGACTAGTTGAAAAATTGTAGGTCGGTGAATGACCGTTTGCTTAGATGTATATCCTTATTTGCTTGTGTTATGATGTGTGGTATGGTTGAAAACAAAAGAAAAGTCCCTAAAAAAAATTATTAACCACCTATAACCGATAAGCGTGAAGCTATCCATGGGCGAGTATTAGGACCACCATGAGGGGAAATGCTACCTTAAAGGGTAGGTGTGTTGAAAAAAAAATAGAAAAAGAAAAAAAGGAGAGACAAAAGAAAAGAAAAAGAAAAAACATACCATATTGAGCACGGAAAAGCAATTACAGAGCATAATTGAGACATCTAGGTTGGTTTGACCCATCGATCCCAAATTTTTTTAACGCAATCATTGAGTTGGCTTACCTAGGAATTAAGTTGTAAAATAACCTTTGCACACACACACTTTGAGTCTGGCTTAAATCATTTATTCAAAAACTCAGATTTGAGTTGCATCGATTGCTTTGAAGGTTCTCTGGTCTCATTACTGAGCATTCTTTGAAGACAATAATATGTATAACTATTGGGACTATTTTGTAGCCAGTAATATAGTATGTTGATACGGAGTGACACATCACGTAGTCCAACTTGACCTAGTGCAAGCAGCGGAGAGTAGAAAGTTAAACTAAGACTGGGGGCGACCAGTCTACCACCTCGCGAATCAAGGACAAAACAAGAGCTTGAGTCATGGGACCAAAGAAAACTGAGCAATCACTGTAGGACACAGAACTTGGGCGACACATGCTGTTCTAGACTCAGGGCAACGGAGTAGCCCACGGGGGACTAAACCGGAGAATAAAGGAGTCGCCACCCGGTGTGAACCGGGAAATGATTTAAGGCCGCACTCACCCCTCACAAGGGAAGACCTCAATTATGTCGTTTGTAATGAATGGATTTGTGCAATATTAACCAAGTCTACTCAACATATATATTGGTCAAAGTAGTCTGAATTCTTATAAAGCCTAAATCTAGGTTTGCATGCTTCAAAGTAAACTTTCATTATGACAAACATTCGGCATCACACAAAAGCATATTAAATAAAATACGATTTAGACATAATGTAAATCAAACTCCTATTGCGAAATAAAGTAATTAAGTCATGCTAAACATAAAACAATATTCTAATGGCCTAATCATGCTCAAATACAAGTTTGGATGAAATGAAATATGTGAATCCTTCGAGTGGTACGGGGCATTGTATCCCGAGTGCAAACCATAATACCGTCCATTCGGATTCGGCTATGGAATTTATGTCCGGGTTTCCATCCAATATACCACGAGAGGGAACACACATTTCACTCATCCGAATCACATCATACACTAATTAATAATATTCATGCTAAACAGAGAAGTTACATACTTTCTAAATTACTAATTAATATAAAATAAATTAAATAACATGTTACACTAATTATTCATGCTAAATGGCATAAATAATATGTTTCCTAAGTCATTATTTCATGCGAAAAAAATAAATTACATGTCTTCTAATTCACTAAGTCATGCGAGAAAAATAAATATCATGTGCTCTCAGGTCTAACCTTTTATGTCGTCTTTTGGAAGTGCGTTATACGGCCGTCGGAAGGGCTAAGACTCTGTGGCTCCTCCGGTTGGCTGGTTCGACATTTTCCATCGCTGTTTTGCTGTTTTGTCCGCTGTTTCCACTTCGTTTCGCTGCGACCACACTTAGCTCACTGGTTTGTAGTGAATTAGGGACTGTTTTGGTGATTTTTTAGGGGAATTCTGTGCTGCTTCAGGGTGGTGCAATGGATAATTTCTCGGCAATTTGGCTAGGCAGTGAAGGGGTTATATGCGGCAGTTTTGTGGTGTCTTTGGCGAGTGGCTATTACGTGAGTTGTATGGCTATTGGGTGGACTACGTGAAGGGTGGTTCGGTGATGAGTTGAGGGCTGGTGCTTGTGAGGGCTGTGAGGGGCTGTTATCGTGCATGAATCAAGGTAGTGTATGGGGTGTATGGCTGCTGGTTTCTTCTTCTGGTTGTGGCCGAGTGGGTGCAGGTCTAGGGCTTAGGGTTCCTTGTTTATGGCGTGAGTTTGCTAGGGTTTTTGTCTTGCCGAGAATGGAGGGTTTGTGGGTGGTTACCGTGAAAGAGAAAGATAAAGACTGCCCCTAGGTTTATTTGATGTATGTGTCGAGTATGTGAGAAAAGAATAGATGGGCAAGAAAGGGTATTGAGGTGCGTAATGGACGCGTTTGGGTGTGATTTTGAGGGTGATGTAGTGCCTTTGAGGGGGGCTGTGCAGTGAGGGTTTTAGGAGTGAACTGCAATGGGGAGAATGGCGTGTTGTGTGGTGGTAAGAGGGGACAGTTTGGACTTGGATTTGAGGTGCAGAGAGGGCTGAGCGTGGCAAGTTTGTTGGATAGGGGCTGCTGGGCGTGAAGAGTGATGATAGAGGGATAGGGGACGATGGCAGTGTGTTGAGGTGATGAGAGGGCTGATTATCAAAGAGCGGTGAAGTGGTGATGGTGGTGTTGAAGTGGCGTGATTTGCCTGGTCAGTGAGTGCTAGTGGAAGGAGATGTGAAGATGGTGAGAATTGAAAGGAGAGGGCGTGTTGCTAATGGCTATGAAGGTGGCTGCATGAAGGGTAGTATAAGGTGCGTGAATCATGATCCTCTAAATGGAGGGGGGCTGAGTGTGTGAATTTAAGGGGCCAAAATGGAGGAGGTTGAGGCGTGATCAAAGGGGCCAAAAAGGAGGAGATTGAGGGGGATTTGAAGCTTCTTTCGGTGATGTTGAAAATTGAGAAAAGGGAAATTGTTTTGTTGTTGAATTTTGTTGCTTATTGTTCACGTGGGTGGGTTCTTTGGTTTGTGTTTATTTTTCGTTGAAAAGTAAGGTGTGTGGCATGTGAGTGAGGTGAAGGATTTTTGATTTGTTTACGTGAGGTGCCTTGTATTTGTTGAAAGTGATGTGAGGTGGTTTTCGCTTTTGTGGAAAATGGAGGAAAGGTGGTAATCTTAGTCATGGGCGTGGGGGCTAGATTAAATGGTGTAGGGTTGGCTTAATTAATGGCTTGGAAAATTTGTGGAAAATGGAGGCCAAGGTAAAAATGAGGTCAAAGGTGTGGGGTAAGTTTGGTGGAAGGGTAATTCTTGTTTGAATAGTGGATGGAGGGGTAAAATGGGTGTGTTGGGCGTGGGCTTTAGCATTGGTGGGCTTGGTATGTGATTTGCGGGGGTTTCGGGCCAAGGACGTGCCTCGAAACGAAGATTCAACAAGCGAACTCCGAGCTAATTCAGAGAATTAAATCCAACAATGTGTCAATTCTTGACTTTTCTTTTCCGAGGACCGTTTTCCGCGACTTCCACGACTTAAAAAGGTAGTGCCTCCGCAGGAGGCTCATCATCGGGACTTATATGCAAAAATGAAGTGCCTACAATCACCAGAGTAGAATTGACATAAGGAAACTATAAGCAGGCCCAGGGGGTGATCAAAGACTTTGTAGGCAAGGGGCGCCAAAGAAGGCCTAACCCATCGGAATAGGAAATACATTCATGCATACACACATACATGTCACATGCGCGTAATTTTTTGTTGTGTTTTTGTTCGCAGGTTTTGAAGAAAAATAAAATGTGGCAAAGAAAAGCAGTTTCGGGAATGAATCTCAGGGTCGAGGCCCACATTATCAGCAGTTTAGGGAATGAATCCCAGGGTCGAGGCCCACACTATCAGCAGTTTTGGGAATGAACCCAGGGTCAAGGCCCACACTATCAGCAGTTTCGGGAATGAATCTCAGGGTCGAGGCCCACATTATCAGCAGTTTCGGGAATGAATCCTAGGGTCGATGCCCACACTATCAGCAGTTTTGGGAATGAATCCCAGGGTTAAGGCCCACGCTATCAGCAGTTTTGGGAATGAATCCAGGGTCAAGGCCCACCTTATCATCAGTTTTGGGAATGAATCCCAGGGTCGAGGCCCACATTATCAGCAATTTTGGGAATGAATCCCAGGGTCGAGGTCCACATTATCAACTTAGTTTAGGAATGAATCCCAGAGATCGAAGCATCTCATCAAGTAACGGTTCGGGAATGGACCACCTCTCACAAAGTAACGGTTCGGGAATAGACCACCTCTCAAAAAGTAACGGTTCGGGAATGGACCACCTCTCATAAAGTAATGGTTCGGGAATGGTGTTAGTGTTCCTATAACATGCCAATTTCAACTAATAGTGATTCATGTGTGAATTACCAAGAGAGTTGCAGAATACTCATATTGATTGGTTGATGAGATTTCAAAAATTTCCATCTTTGTTGGATGTGTTGGAAGCTTCGGAGCTTGAGATCGAGTTCCAAACTCTCGGGTGAGTTTCCCTATCACCTTGATTTACTCCTTGATGTGCTAGCAAGAACAAATTTTGAAGAACAAAATTGTCTTCCATGGAGAGAGTCTCACGGTTTTGGAGGTAGAAGAGAGAGTGAATAGTGCATTTTTGATTTCCCAAATCATATACAAAAGTTTATGTGTGTTGACTTGGTAGGTGTGGGAAGTAAATGCTACATTTACTATTCCATCTACTTACATCACAAATAGTGACAAGTTGATGTAAGTCATGGGTCCCACCCATTAAATTCCAAATTTAATCGGACAATCCAACACGCAACTTCGCTCGGGCCTTGGTTCGTTTAATTCCAAATTAAACGAACTTGCCGTTGCGACTTAATTAAGCCTAATTTAATTAAATAATAATGCCTCACAAAATTATTACGAAAGTCGCTTACGAATTAATTCTAAATTAATTTGTTCGCATGAATTCAAATCCAATTTTAGTTCCGCATTGCAATCTAATTTCAATTAATATATCTAATATATTATTTTTAGCCCAATTAAATAAATTAAATAGTAAAATCTAATTTAACTATGAAATTTACTTTACCGATTTATTCAAAATTAATCGCGTTTTCTCTCTTTGATGAATTTATTCCCAGATATATTCTCGACGCAATTAATCCCAGATTAATTTATTACCGTAATTAATCCCAAATTAATTTTCTCTCTAATAATTAATCTCAGATTAATTTTCTCTCTAATAATTAATCTCAGATTAATTTTCTGTTCGAGTCAAATCTCAATGGTGAATCTTCGGGAAGCGACCCAAGAGATCCCTGGATATGTTGGCAGTAAATACGGTTATCGGACTATCGGAATATGTGTGTACCACGTACCATATTCTTATCGATTTACAAGACATTTTTGGCTTCTAGCAAAGCACCGTGCCTACCCAATTCTCCAGAAATATTCTGTAAACGAATATGTAATCTTTGTCAGGCGTAGTATAAGTAGTATTACGTATTACGATAGAATATCGATATCACATGCTAGGTCTAGGGCTGGAATTGTGTCTGCCCCGTATGAAGCATATATCGGATCTCTGGTAACTAGTCTCTATAATCAGATAATCATGACCTAGTCATATTATCCCGATGACTGCAGTACTAAAGAGTACTAGTTATGTATCCTGCGTGATCATCATCTCCATATGACTGAAGTGATACTTCCATCTTGACATCACATCCAATACACTACGATTCTCAGTATACCCAGAAGAGTCGTACACAGAACCTGTTAAAGCCCCGGACGACCAAAACCAAAGTATACTGATTGTCGCAAGTATTAGCGATGCAAGTCTCAGGTTAAGACCAAATACATCTACCCTGATTCGGACTCCTATAGACACATGGTCATACTACCAATGGGATTCTGAGGGGTCTATCCAGAGCGAAGCTGTTTCCGTACCATCGGTAAACAAAACCTCCTATTACACTTGCATGAGTATCCAATACCCAAATATATGAGAACTATGTCATTATGCCTCCATAATACGCACAAGTGCAATACTAGTCTATTCCGCATTATCGATGTCCAGTCTCGATAATACTACGGCTATGGATATTTAATGATTAAACCTTAGTGGATTAATATTGTCTAATATCTTATTAATCTGGTACTAATCATATGGACTTTTATCATTTATATATCTAGGTAATCTAATTACAAATGATAAAAGAGCAATTTCATTTGTCACATAGTTAATTTGTACAACAACGTCATGTTTTGTACAAATAGTGATGCTATGGGTCATAATTGTCCAACAATCTCCCACTTGGCCTATAGCCAATCACTCAAGTGTCTAACACCTTACTATGTACGGGTTGCTCAAACTTCTACTGAGAAACAACTTTCGTCAGCGGATTTACAATGTTATCATCTGATATGTTTTATTCGATCATCACATCGCCACGATGTATGATTCGACGAATCATATGAATTAGTCGAAGTATATACTTGGATCGTTGATGAGACCATAATTCTTTAGCCTGTGTTGTAGCCTAGCTCAGCTGCTAACAGAACTATACCTAATCCAATTAGGATTCTATAGATCCAAAATGCTTCTTTTGCTGCCTCAGCTGCAGCAATGTTATGCTTTTATTATTTATTCGGCAACAATATCTTGCTTGGAAGATTTCCAGCTCACTGTTCCATTATTCAAACTAAATATGTACCTTTATTGTGACTTAAAGTCGTCTTTGTCGGTTTGGAAACTTGCAGCGGTGAACCTAGTTACCTCAAGTTCTCATTTCCCCATATTTCTAGAAAGCATCCTTAGTTCAACCAAGATACTCAAGGATGTTCTTTACATTAATCCAGTGACCATCACCTAGATTGACCTTATTGCGTCTATAAATGCTCAAAGCATATGAGACATCAGGTCACATACATTTCAAAAACGTATGAACTTTGAGAGGGGTGTCAGCAGCTTTCTAGATCTATCCCAGTAGATCTTTATTCCTAGAATAAAGCCTGCTTCTCCCAAGTATACCATGGAGAATTTTAATAAAAGCCAAGCTTTCACCGATTATATTATGGGAATGTTATTGCTAAGAAGCAATACATCATCAACTTATAGGACATTCATTGTCAGTACACTTCCACTAACCTTCTTATATACACAAGAATCATATTCATTTTGAATGAAGTCATATACCATTATGATCTCATCAAAACGTTGGTTCCAAGAACGCTATGCTTGCTTCAATCCATAAATGGATCGATTTAACTTGCAAACCTTGTTTGCATATTTTGGCACAACAAAACCATCAGGATGTTGTAAACATCCTCCAAAGGGTTTCCGTGAAGGAAAGCGTTTTTGACGTCCATATGCCATATTTCATAAATGAAATATGCAGCATTAGCAAGCATTATCCAAATGGATTTAATCATGGCAACAGGTGAAAATTTTATTGTAGTTGACACTATGTCGTTGACGATATCCTTTCTGTACAAGCCTAGCTATGTACATTTGTATGTTGCCATCAATGTATGTCTTCCTTGAAGAAAAATATAATACCAATAGGCACAATGCCTTCTGGTACATCAACCAGTGTCCAAAATTAGTTGGTATACATGGAATCCATTTCGGACTTCATGGCTCTTTGCCATAAAAGGAGTTGATACCTCGTATCACTTCCTCATACGTAGCTGGTTTGTCTTCCTCAATAAGATTGATATCTACATGAGGTGAGATCAGAAACCCATACCTCTCAGGTTTTTTTCTGACTCTCTCTGACCTACGCGGTTCTTATGTTTTCGAAGATTATTGGTACAGTTTCATCCCTGATGAACTGTTGGTGTTCCGTGAGGACTCGGTGCCTTGAACAGTATTACTCCGATTTTCATCGAGTTTTACTTTCCTCCCACTTACCACTGCATATAGGTATTCCTCTTAGGAAAATTGCATGGAGAGCAACAAATACATTATTCTCTTGTTAGTTGTAAAAGTACTATACTTTGGTTTCCATAGGATAACCAATTACAAATAGGAACTTATCCGATTTGGGTTATAGTTTGGTATCATCCAAACATATGCGCATTCCCAAATCTTCAGGAATGAGAAACCTGGTTTCTTTCATGTTCATATCTAATATGAAGTATGTCTAACAGATTTTCATGGAACCTTATTCAAAATAAGTATTGCACTGTTCAATGTGTATCCTTAGAAGGAAATTGGTAGCTTAGAGCGACTCATCATTAACCATACCATGTCCAAAAAAGTTCGATTTCTCTGTTCGGACACACCGTCAGGATGAGGTGTCCCGGGAAGAGTCTACTGTGAAAGAACACCATACTCTTTCAAGTAATTGAGAAACTCATATGTTTAAGTATTCACACTATGGTCCGATCGTAATGTTTTTAATACTTTTACCGGTCTTTTTTCTACTTCGTGTCGAAACTCTTTGAATTACTCAAAAGTTTCTGACTTGTGTTTCATAAGATACACATAACCGTAATGCGATGCCACATCCGTAAAGGTTACGAAGTATTCATATCCACCTCTAGCCTAGCTAGACAGGGGCCCACTTACATCACCATAAACGAGGGCTAACAGATCGGTGGCACTTGCACTTTTACCAAGTAAAAGGTGTTTTAGGCACTTTACCTAATTAACTAGATTCGTAGACATCATTTGAATAAGAATCAAATTCGTCCTAGTATCCATTCTTCGAAAGTGTGGATATACGAGTCTTGTTAATGTGTCCCAGATAATAATGCCACAAATAAGTCTCATCTGATTAATTCAATTTGAGCTTATGTTTGTCATATTATATGTTTGAGATTCATTTATATTCTAAATATAAATACTGTTATTCACATCTAATGTGCTTATCTCAATATCATCTTTATAAACAAAACATTTAGTGTTCTAGAATATAAAGGTATACCCACAACGGGTTAAACTAGATACAGAGATAATGTTCCTAGTCAAACTAGATATATTATAACAGTTTCCTAATTTAAGTACATGCCCAAAGGGCAATTCCAAAACTTAGGTTCCCACAGCCAAAACAGCGACTCTCGTCCCATTTCTGACTCATAGGTCGATCTCAACTGAAGCCAGTATCCTGCTAATCAGCAGATCTCGCACATCAGTACATATGTATGTACCATATTTAGTATCAAAAATCAAATTTTTAAAACTAACACTGGATATGTTTATAACAAACATACCTGAAGTCGAATCCTTGTCCGTCTTCACTTCCTTCAAGTCTGCCTTGTCCATACGGCAGTCATGCTTCTAGTGACCCCGTTTGCCATAGTTTAGGCAGACATCTTAGGATATGTCATTTGTCTTCCTAGAAGACAGTGACAATTTTGCCTTTGCCCCTTTTCATATCCCTAGAAGCCTTCGGCCAAGCCTTGACCTTATGGGATGTTGAAGTAAGATGCGCCTTGCGCTTCTTGCCCTTTTGCAAGCTCTGGCTCTGTCTCATTGAGCATAGCCATTAACTCTCCAATATTTTTTCTCTTGCAATTAGTACTTCTAAGATCTAAGAATAGATCTATGAAGATCCTTCAATTTAAACATCATGGTTTAAGGATCTAATCCTTAGTTCTGACGAAGAAATTAAGGAGTCATTACGGCAAGCATAACATATTGAGCACTAAAATTATCATCACCATGAGTCTTCCAAAGCTCATGCTCCACTATTTGCTCAACTCTAGGCTCAAGCCCGAGATGTCACTCTATCAAATAAAGTAACTTCTCGGCGCCCAGGACTATCCTGAGATTTGTTTCCCATTCTAGAAAATTATGTCGTTAAAGATATTTTCACCTAGGATTATGTTTTTTGTTGATTGCTACAGTCCAACTATCCAATCAACGATTTTGGGTACAATTTAATGTAATGTTTACTATAGTCTAACTATATAACTAATTACAATTTGATTGGTTAATTTCAAATGTATTGATTAATATAATCCAATTATATAACCAACTATAAATGATCGGTAAAATTCAAATATATTGATTACTATAATCCAATTATATAATCAACTATAAATGAAATAGTTTCAATACAGTCCAACTGTTTAATTAAAACAACAATTGAATATTAGTCCAACTAATATATGTGGACTCCGGAATTCGCCAAGGATCCCCAATCAGAATTTGTAAGTTGGGCACTAGCAATCCTGCAAAAAAAAAGTAGAGTGGACGAGAGTAGGCTACCACCGGTGTGGTGGATACCGGGTACACTCCGACGCCCAAGTCAGTGGCAGGAAATAAGTTTGTAAAATGGAAAGCAAGGTTGAATATTACCTCTACTTCCTTTGTTTGGCCGTGAGAGCCGTGTAATATATGAGGGGATTAAGGATTGAGAGCATGAAGTATTAGGGTGAGAGAAATGAGACTTGAATGAATTCTTCCTGTATTCTTTTCATATTTATAGATAAAACATGATCTGAGGTTTGGTGCATTTGGTAATGGTTTTGGAGTAAGTGAAGATTAGTGCTAGAGTTAGGTTAGTGGAGTGGTGGGGATTAGTGCTAGAGTTAGGTTAAGTGGAATGGTGGGGATTAGTGCTAGAGTTAGGTTAAGTGGTCATGCTTTATGATTTTAATTGTAATCAAATACATAATTCTTTGGGCTTGGGCCTAACATGCTGATGGGTTTAAGGTGAAAGACAGTTGTACCCTTAGACCAAATTTGGCTCTTACAGTTTGTCCCTTACTCTCTAAGTCAAAGAAATTTTGTCTTAGAGAGTATATACGTTTGTGTCGAATGATACTAATCACAAAAGCACGTGACAAGAATGTATTACCTTCTGTTGGATTGTTTTATAAGAGCTTTGTGCAAAATGTGGGTTTTTGGAAAATATCGCGTGTATCATCTGGGCAGACGAAGTCTTTAGTCATTCTGATTTGACTTGATTTATGGTAATTGGTTCTTGGTCGTATGATCAGTTTGAAGATCCATGGATACATTTGACTCGACATAAGTAATGGGGAATATTCTCTGGTCAACTGAACAATGTATGTAGGAGTCCCGCTTGACTCGACAAGAGTCATGGGGAATGTCCCTTTGTCGACTAAACCAAATGCAGGTACAGGAGTCCAAATTGACTCGACAAGAGTCATGGGGAATGTCCCTTTGTCGACTGAACCAAATGCAGGTTCAGGAGTCCAACTTGACTCGACAAGAGTCCAGGGGAATGTCCTTTGTCGACTGAACCAAATGCAGGTTCAGGAGTCCAACTTGACTCGACAAGAGTCCAGGGGAATGTCCTTTGTCGACTGAACCAAACGGTGGTTCAGGAGTTTACTTGACTCGACATGAGTCCAGGGGAATGTCCCTTGTCGACTGAACCAAACGGTGGTTCAGGAGTTTACTTGACTCGACATGAGTCCAGGGGAATGTCCCTTGTCGACTGAACCAAACGGTGGTTCAGGAGTCCAATTTGACTCGACATGAGTCCAGGGGAATGTCCTTTTCGACTGAACCAAACGGTGGTTCAGGAGTTACTTGACTCGACATGAGTCCAGGGGAATGTCCTTTGTCGACTGAACCAAACGGTGGTTCAGGAGTCCAATTTGACTCGACATGAGTCCAGGGGAATGTCCCTTGTCGACTGAACCAAACGGTGGTTCAGGAGTTTACTTGACTCGACATGAGTCCAGGGGAATGTCCCTTTGTCGACTGAACCAAACGGTGGTTCAGGAGTTTACTTGACTCGACATGAGTCCAGGGGAATGTCCCTTTGTTGACTGAACCAAACATAGGTTCAGGAGTTTACTCGACTCGACATGAGTCCAGGGGAATGTCCCTTGTCGACTGAACCAAACGGTGGTTCAGGAGTTTACTTGACTCGACATGAGTCCAGGGGAATGTCCCTTGTCGACTGAACCAAACGGTGGTTCAGGAGTTTACTTGACTCGACATGAGTCTAGGGGAATGTCCCTTGTCGACTGAACCAAACGGTGGTTCAGGAGTCCAATTTGACTCGACATGAGTCCAGGGGAATGTCCCTTTGTCGACTGAACCAAACATAGGTTCAGGAGTTCACTTGACTCCACATGAGTCATGGGAATGTCCCTTTGTCGACTGAACCAAACGGTGGTTTAGGAGTCCAATTTGACTCGACATGAGTCCAGGGGAATGTCCCTTTGTCGACTGAACCAAACATAGGTTCAGGAGTTCACTTGACTCCACATGAGTCATGGGAATGTCCCTTTGTCGACTGAACCAAACACAGGTTCAGGAGTTCACTTGACTCCACATGAGTCATGGGAATGTCCCTTTGTCGACTGAACCAAACGGTGGTTTAGGAGTCCAATTTGACTCGACATGAGTCCAGGGGAATGTCCCTTTGTCGACTGAACCAAACATAGGTTCAGGAGTTCACTTGACTCCACATGAGTCATGGGAATGTCCCTTTGTCGACTGAACCAAACACAGGTTCAGGAGTTCACTTGACTCCACATGAGTCATGGGAATGTCCCTTTTCGACTGAACCAAACGGTGGTTTAGGAGTCCAATTTGACTCGACATGAGTCCAGGGGATGTCCCTTTGTCGACTGAACCAAACATAGGTTCAGGAGTTCACTTGACTCCACATGAGTCATGGGAATGTCCCTTTGTCGACTGAACCAAACACAGCTTCAGGAGTTCATTTGACTGGACATGAGTTTCAGGGGAATGTCCCTTTGTCGACTGAACCACCATTTGTCGAGTGTACTATCTGCACCGGGTTTGCTAAATTTTTCATAGATCTTCCACGTGTCGTTTAATGTGGAGTAAAACCTAGCGCAAATAACGAGGAGTTTCATGGCGGGAAATAAACCGCCAAAAGAAGTAGTATAAGAGTGGCTTGATGGGTTCATTTGTTTCATTTCACAAGATCAATCGATTTGGGAGAGACTTCAAGGCTCAAGGTACTTCTTTCACTCTCTTCGCGTTCTTCATTTGCTTTGAATGTTCGTAGAGTAGCTTCAATCTGTTCTTAGCTAAATTAGGTTGTTTGATCTTTAGAATCATACTCTATTTGGAGGATTTGTGTTTGGAGATAGGAGTAGGATTTGATCTTTAAGGAACCCAAATCTTAGAAATTATTTGTTTGTAGACTCGTCGAATAGAATATGTCGAGTGGAGACTCTTTAGAAAGTTTAGGAGAACAGATCGATACATTCGTAGGATCATCATCGAGTGAATCAACAGAAGAAAAGTCATTAAGGGAATGGTCGCGTCAAGAGTTTTTTGAGGAATGACCTGTAACCGTTATGTCGCATGAAGTTCCGTTGCAGGCAATTCCTATTAGATCATTGGCAGCTGTCGAGGAATTTAGTGGAGGGGTGAGCACAAGTGAGCCTACCAATATACTCTCCAAGAACCCAGCTAGTCGAATGACGGCTACCCTGCTAATGGAAATTAGGATTAAGTATAGATTTCCTAGAACAATGGAACTGAGGGTGCCTTTGCCGTCTGAAAGGATTGATTATAAAATTCCTGGTTGGGTGGGTTTTTATGTAGTACCGTTTTCTAATGGGCTTAGATTCCCTATTCCGAGGTTAGCTTGGGAAATCTTGGATCATTACGGGATTGCTCCTTCACAACTAATGCCGAATGCTTGGAGGATTCTAATGTCGATTGAATGCTTAGCATTCGAACAGGGGTTATTATTTGAGGTGAAGGATGTTTTATATTCATACTACCTCAAAGAGCATCTTACTGAGAAAGGGAGATATACTTTGTATCTTCGTCGTAAGAGGGAACAAATAATTATGGGGCTTCCAACAAACGATAGGGGTAATTGGCAATCAGAGTACTTCTTTGTGAAAAATGAGGGTATCTTTGGGTCGACTGGAATGGGTCGAGTTTCAGAATATTGGGGTGTATTTAGTGAGTATCAAATTCTTCTATTAATTGATAATTTATCAATATTATTGTCGTATGAAACTAATGCATGGATTGTTTATTATGCAGGTCCTTTTCGAAACAGTTTATTCGACAAAACACCTCTCATTTTGTCGAATACTAAAGCTCTTCTGATCTACCGGTCGAACAAAGAGATTGGAGGATAATCTTGGTAGAGCAGAGATTAAGAGCAACTTTACAGTGGGAAGAAATCTTCGAATCAGAAGGTATATCTACCCCTTTGGCACTTTCTAAAAACGTATTGGAAGTCATCTACTGTACTCGGTCGATTCGAGCACTGTACGGAAAGGTGTGGTTTATAAAGACATTAACTCCAAAAGAAATTTTATGCGCAGAGGACATGGCGTCGAGGCAAATAAAAGTAGCATCAATTGATGACTTGATGAGCCGAAAAAAGGCTAGGAAGCTCAAGATAAAGGAGCCAGAAGTGGAGGTTCCAGAACCACAATTGGTATCGTCGACTGGAACTCCAAAGCATAAGGGGAAGTCGACCGAAATAGTTGTCAAAGGGGGGAAAAGGAAGGCGGATGAAATCGAAGAAATCGATAATATAGTTGTCAGGATTCCATCAGGGTCGACTGCAATTTCGGACCCATCAAGCCTTGACCCTTTTATTAAGAAGCTATTGCTGGAGGAGGATGAACAGAGGTTATCCAAGATTGGCCCGGTCGAGTCGATGAAAAAGGCTGCGGCTTTAAATTACCAAGTAAGAAAGTAGATAGAAATTTCTTAATAATTTGTAGAATGGATTCTAATCAAATCCTTTTTCCAGGCAATGGAGTGCAGTCTACATATGCAGCGATATGTCGAATCGACTCTTAAGAAACAGAGGGAGATGGATAAATCATTTGCAGCTATAAAAAGGAAGTGGTCCAAAAGAAGTCGCTTGAAAAAAGAAATGCTGAATTGGAGAAGGAGTTGAAGGAAGTGAAGGCAACACTTCAGATGGAAAAGGAGACTTCTGAAGTTACAATTGAAGGCTATAAGGATGCGTTCGAGAATGTGAAGAAGGAGAATGAAGAATTACTTGAGAATCTTGAAGGGATCGCTCTTGAATCAATGATGAAAGAACGCAGCCATCTGATGAAGGATTTCCTTGAAGGAAAGACAGGAGCTTGGGAACCAAAGAATGGATTCAGCAGTATGATCAATTATTGGCAGGAGTTTCTTTTTCAGACGAGGGTGATGTGGAAGAAAAGGCGAAGAGGTCGACTCGAAAGTGGCAGAAAAAGAGTTATTGATGGCGAGGGGGCGGCTGAAGTTCAAGAAACGGATAATAAGAATGAAGAACTTAGTCGAGTGGAAATCGAGCCGACTACACAAGTTCAAGAAATTCCTGCACCTGAAGTTGCTGCTGAATGCATTCAAGAAGAAGCCACTCCGGAAATTTGAATCTTTTTGTAATTTTATTGTAACCTCTTTGTAGAACAAATTTTAATGAATTAATGATATTTTGGGATGATATTTCAAATGAATTTTGTTTTAAGTCGAATCACACAATACATTAATTTGAAAATTACTCTGAACCATAAAATATAAATAAATGCACGCATAAATTACCGGTGAAATTGCTTAAGGTGAATTGCATTCCAACTATTGTGAATTTGTTTCCCCTCAATTGTTTGTAATTTGTAGGCTCCGTGTCCAACAACTCTTGTGATGATGTATGGCCCCTCCCAATTTGGTCCCAACTTTCCTTCTCCGACTTCTTTTGTGTTTTGAAAAACTTTTCGTAGTACCCAATCCCCTTCTTTGAATGTTCGACTTCTGACATTTTTGTTGAAATATCTCGCCATTCTTTGTCGATGAGACGCTAGTCGTATGGTCGCTTTTTCTCGTCTTTCGTCGATTGTATCTAGATTCATATACATCAACTACTGATTTGCGTCATCATTAGCGTACTGGTAGCGTAAAGAAGGAATGGTTTCTTCGATTGGAATTACTGCCTCTGTTCCAAATGCCAAAGAGAAAGGAGTTTCTCCAGTCGAAGAACGGATGGTCGTTCTGTAGGACCACAATACTCCAGGAAGCTCGTCTGCCCATGATCCTTTCGCCTTCTCCAATCTTTTCTTCAAAGTATTCAAAAGTGTCTTGTTGGAAGACTCGGCTTGCCCATTAGCTTGTGGAAAGCGTGGGGTTGAAAAACTTAACTTGATTCCCCAATTTTTACAGAAGTCTTGAAAATGTCGGCTAATAAACTGGGAGCCATTATCTGTTACAATCTCCTTGGGAATGCCGAAACGACATATGATGTTTTTCCAGACAAATGTTTGAACTTCTTTATCTCGTATTTTGGCAAAGGAGTCTGCTTCAATCCACTTTGAAAAATAATCTGTCAAGACTAGCATGTAGACTCTTTGTCCAGGGGCGATTGGTAGCTTCCCTACAATATCCATACCCCACTTCATGAACGGCCATGGGGATAGGATAGGATTCAGCTTTTCTGGTGGAAGATGTGGAATAGGAGCGAATCTCTGACACTTTTCACACTTCTTCGTGTAATTGACTGAATCAATTCTCATAGTTGGCCAATAATACCCAGTCGAATGGGCGCGTGAGGCAAGGCTTCGTCCTCCAGAATGATTTCCGCATTCTCCTTCGTGCAAGTCTGATAGTACATGTTGTGCTTGATCATGAGTAAGACATTTCAAGTAGGGTCCAGAGAATGACCTTTTCAATAGATGTCCATCAAAAATGGTGAACCTTGCCGCTTGCCTTTGAATCCTTCTTGCTTCATTTCTTTCTTCTGGAAGCAGTCCATCTTGCAAGTATTTCATGATTGGTGTCATCCACGAGTCGTCTGAAGTGATGGTGTTGATTTCTTTTTCTCCTTCCAAATTGATGGCCAATTTAAATACACTACTGGAATTGATTGTAGTTTGTCTCCATGCATGGTCGACCCGAGGGTAGCCAACGCGTCCGCCTGAGTGTTTTCACTTCTTGACACCTGAGATATGTTGAATTCTTGAAAGGTCGCCTGGACTTCTTTAACTTTCTGCAAGTAGGATAACATTTGAGGGTCTCATGCCTGATATGAACCTTGGAGCTGATTCACTATCAATTGGGAGTCTGATTTCACTTCGATTCTTCGTCCCCCAAGCTCTTTGACCAAGCTGATTCCAGCAATCAAAGCTTCATATTCTGCTTCATTGTTTGTAACTCGGAATCCACATTTGATTGCTTGTTGTAGTATATCCCCATCAGGAGTAGTGATCACTATGCCAAGGCCACACCCTTTCTTATTGCTAGAACCGTCGACTGAAAGTTTCCAAAGTGAATTTGATTGGATTGAATTGACTTCGGTACCTTCCAAGGGATTCTGAGTTGGACTGAAATCTGCTACAAAGTCAGCCAAGGCTTGAGATTTGATCGCTGTTCTGGGCTGGTAAGTGATGTCGTGTTCTCCCAATTCGACAGCCCATTTTGTTAATCTCCCAGTCAATTCTGGCTTGTGTAGTATGCTCCTCAAGGGGTACTCCGAGTAAACTGTAATAGGATGCCCTTGAAAGTATGGTCGTAGCTTCCTGGCAGACATTACCAAGGCTAGTACCAATTTCTCCAAATGCAAATAACGTGACTCCGCATCAAGTAATGCTTTGCTTACATAGTAGACTGGAAGTTGGGTGCCGTTCTCTTCTCGAATCAAAACAGCGCTCACTGCTTGGTCAGACACTCCCAAGTACAAGAATAACCTTTCGTTGTCGAGTGGTTTTGACAACAATGGTGGTGATGTTAAGTACTGCTTCAGCTCTTTCAGAGCTTGTTCGCAGGCGGGAGTCCATTCAAAGTTTTTGGTCTTTTTGATGGCTGAAAAGAACATAAAACTTTTGTCTGTCGACTTGGAGATGAATCTGTTCAACGCCGCAATTCTCCCTGCTAGTCGCATGACTTCCTTTGGGCAGGTTGGAGATGGAATTTCAAGTATAGACCTGATTTGATCTGGATTTGCCTCAATCCCTCGTTGTGTAACGACATATCCCAGGAATTTCCCAGAAGCTACTCCAAATGCACATTTTGTTGGATTCAATTTCATCCCATACCTATTCATCACCTTGAATGCTTCTTCCAGGTGTTGCAGATGCTGATCAGATTTTGATGATTTCACCAACATGTCGTCTACATACACCTCCATCGTTTTTCCAATCTGTTGTGAGAACATTTTATTGACCATTCTTTGATATGTGGCACCTGCATTTTTGAGACCAAAGGCATTACTTTGTAACAAAAAATTCCCCTATTGGTCATGAAAGCTGTTTTCTCTTGGTCGCCTGGATGCATAAGGATTTGATTGTACCCAGAATATGCATCCATAAAACTTAGCAATTCGTGTCCGGCTGTAGCATCAACCATTTGATCAATATGAGGCAATGGGAATGAATCTTTTGGGCATGCTTTGTTCAGATCTGTGAAGTCGATACAAACTCTCCATTTTCCATTTTTCTTTCGTACTACCACCACATGGCTAACCAGGCTGGGAATTGAACTTCTTTAATGGCACCATTTTGCAACAATTTTTGGATTTCTTCATCAATGATCTGGTTTCTCTCTGGGGCAAACTTCCTTCTTTTGTCTGATTGGAGGGTAGTCTGGATCCACATGGAGTTGATGAGTAATCAAGCTGGGATCAATCCCAGTCATGTCTTCATGCGACCAAGCGAATTGGTCATGTCGTTTTCGCAAAAATTCACTTAAGTCTGCCCGAAGTCTGGGATCTAGATTTGCTCCAATTTGAGTTTTTTATGGTCTGCATATTTGTCATGGATTTGAACCTCATCCAATTCTTCAATATTTGGAAGTGTGGGCTCCTGCGAATGAGGTTCGTTCTGTAATTGCTATGCTGAATGGACCTTTGCCTTCATTGTTGTTTGGTAGCACCCTCTGGAAGCAACTCTATCTCCCCTTATCTCTTGAATCCCCCACTTTGTAGGAAACTTTAGAGTTTGATGATAGGTGGACGATACTGCCCTCATTTCATGAATCCATGGCCTCCCAATAATTAGGTTGTAGGCTGAAGGACAATCTAGGACTAGGAAGGTTGTCATTTTGTTGATTCCCCCTGCTTAGACTGGAAGGCTTATTTCTCCCAAAGTAAATTTTTGTTCACCACTGAATCCAATCAACACAGTCGTTCTTTTGTTAACTTTTTCTAATTCAGCTCCCATGTCTGCCAAAGCTGTTGCAAATATGATGTTGGCTGATGATCCTGTATCTACCAGAACTCGTTTGATCATAAAATTTGCCACCTGTAGAGAGATTACTAAGGCGTCATGATGAGGGTTCATGCTACCAGAGTTGATGTCGTCTGGAAACTCCATTATTAGATTTGTAAACATTTTTTCTAGAGACGTCGTGGAATGTTGAAGGCTTGATATAATTGCTCTGGAATGTCGTTTGGCTGATGAATATGATACTCCACTAATCTCTGATCCTCCTGAAATGAGATTCACTGTGTTATCAATTGGTGGAGGTTGAATTGGTGTTTCCCCATGTCCATCCTTCTCGTTCCTCTGAGCTAAGGTGGCTTGTCCCTTCTCTGTAAGTAGATCCCTTAAAAACCCTTTGTTCAACAATTCAAGTACTTCCAACCTTAATGCTACACATTCAGCTGTGGTATGGCCGTAGTCTCGATGGAATTCACACATTTGTTTGTGTCTTTATTTTTGAAACTTTCTCTGTTGCGTGGTGGCCACTTTACTTCATTTCCCATCTTTTTAAGTACCAAGACTAACTCTCCCGGGGAGATAGAAAAATTGTAGTCTGGGAGTCTGGGTTTTTCCATTGGATTTGTTTCTCGAGCTCTGTATGATGGAGGTCTTTGATCAAAACCTTTTTGGTGGGGCTGATATTCTCTCCTTGGGTGGTTCCATTTCTCCGAATGACGCTTTGGCATCATATTTGTAAATTCTTTATGACGTTTGGTAGAATGGGCTGTTCTTTCGTTCTGCATGCTGGAGGAAATGTCTTTCCTTTTATTCCTTTTATCTTCTTCCCACCTGATTTCGACTTGGGCTCGAGCCATGACCTGGTCCATCGTGTAGCATCGAAACTTAGTCAGCTTTTTGTAGAGTCCACTTTCACAAAGTAATCCGTTCCTGAAAGCCTCCACAGCTGTTGGTTGATGAAGGTCTGGGATTGTTATTCTTTCTTTGTTGAATCGAGCAACATAGCTTCGTAATGATTCTCCCCTCCGTTGTAGGATGCCACTAAGATCATCAGTAGTTTTTTCAAGTTTGCAAGAGCTGGCGAAATGTTCAACAAATTTGTCTGCTAATTGTTGATAAGATTTGACGGATCTGTATGGTAGGTTGATGAACCATGTAAGAGCTGGACCGCCCAAAGTTTCTCCAAATCCTCGGCACATTCCAGCTTCCATTGATGAGGAGCTAAGCCTGTTGACATCATTTTGTATTTATAATGAATGACATGGTCGTCTGGGTCAGTAGATCCATCGTATAATTTCATGTCTGGTGGGCTGAACTTCCGTGGTAGCTCAACAGATGTTATCGTCTCAATGAAAGGGGTATCTGAAATGGTTCCAGCTCTACTCTTCTTCTTATTGAGAGTTTCACCCCTGGTAGACTGGACATAATAGCTTCTTTAAATTCTTTCATTTCCTTTCTCATTGTGACGACAATTTGCTGGGCTTGGTTGACTGGTGAACTTGGTAAGTTCCTTTGGTTCACATCATTTGAAGGAATTCGTCTGTTATTTCGTCAAATGCTCCTTGAAGATTAACTGGAGTGATCCGGTTGTTGTGTTGTTCTGATGTATTGGGAAGCTGAGTGGGTGATGAAAGAAGTTCCAATTGTTTTTGGAGGTTCATGTTGGAACTACGAAAGGTAAAATTCTCTTCTTCTAAAGCTTTTAATCTGTCTTGTAGCATGGCCAATTGTGATGCCACTGGATCTGGTGTTTGTTCATTGCTTGAAGTCATGATTGACTAAGCAGCGACTGTTTGGTGGAAAGACTTTGTCTGCAAATTATTGCTAGGGCCCCACGGTGGGCGCCAAATTGTGGACTCCGGAATTCGCCAAGGATCCCCAATCAGAATTTGTAAGTTGGGCACTAGCAATCCTGCAAAAAACAAAGTAGAGTGGACGAGAGTAGGCTACCACCGGTGTGGTGGATACCGGGTACACTCCGACGCCCAAGTCAGTGGCAGGAAATAAGTTTGTAAAATGGAAAGCAAGGTTGAATATTACCTCTACTTCCTTTGTTTGGCCGTGAGAGCCGTGTAATATATGAGGGGATTAAGGATTGAGAGCATGAAGTATTAGGGTGAGAGAAATGAGACTTGAATGAATTCTTCCTGTATTCTTTTCATATTTATAGATAAAACATGATCTGAGGTTTGGTGCATTTGGTAATGGTTTTGGAGTAAGTGAAGATTAGTGCTAGAGTTAGGTTAAGTGGAGTGGTGGGGATTAGTGCTAGAGTTAGGTTAGGTTAAGTGGAGTGGTGGGGATTAGTGCTAGAGTTAGGTTAAGTGGTCATGCTTTATGATTTTAATTGTAATCAAATACATAATTCTTTGGGCTTGGCCTAACATGCTGATGGGTTTAAGGTGAAAGACAGTTGTACCCTTAGACCAAATTTGGCTCTTACAATATATATAAATTTTTAATGACGAAAAATGAAATGAGCGCGTATTGGCAAGTATCTAAACGAAATTGTAAATTTAATACTTGCCTCCCACTATTTTTCGGCGAGCCTCTAACCCTCTGTAGAGTACTCGGGAAACCTAGTTTCCTAGTGGCCTAGGATCCCGTTAAATAACACACAACCTTGACTTTGGCCAACAAGTTGTATGAAACTTAACTAGATAGATCTCTAAGATCAATTAGATCTCATCCAATTTCTATATCCAGTAGGTGGACTTCCAAGTCCGAAACATATATCCAATATATGCCAATATATATGATATATTCCCTAACCATTTTCCTCTGAATCAACTAAGCCTTGGCTTTGGCTCAACAAGCTTAATAAAACCAGTTAAGCGTGACCCATTGACAGTAGGAAACCTTCGTAATCGAGGCCGATGAACAAGAAGTGACCTTGACTTTGGCCAACAAATCACAACTTGCCCAAGGCGTACGATATGGAACAAAACCTTCATGATTCAAACACATCCGTGATGGACAAAGGTCTTGACTTTGGCCAACAAACCAGTGCCAATCTTGGATCTTGAGAGAGAATCACTCAATGGAAGGAAAAACGCTTAATATTTGATTGAGGTTTTTCGCGTAAATTGGCAACCAATTTATTATCTTTAATTAGGTCTCATCATACACCCTTAAACATACATTCTAAAAGCATAATAAGGCACGATAAAATAATAATGATATGCGGATGAATATACAACAAATTTTGTTCCTAGAACAAATCTCTTTTTCCTCTCTCATGCTAGCACTATTCATACTTCTACCAAATTACATAATACTTCTAAAGAAACCTCATTTACATTGAGGGGAATTGGTGAGAAGAGAAATACAATGAGAAAAGAGGTAATAGGCTGGACACGTAGGTCCAATTTAATAAATTCTAAATTTATTACAATAATTTCCAAAATTGCCCTCACCCTTCTAATATTCATCTGATATACATTATTCATTCATACATCCAAGTATTCACACAAAGCATGTTATCAATCAATCTAATCCAATTAATTAATCTTCGATTAGTGACCATCCAATGTTCAAACAACGGTTTGATTTGCGCGAGTCAAACTCATTTAAGAATAAATACCCAAAGTAAGTATTCTTGAATTATAGCTGTAGGCACTGCATTTTGCATGTAAGTCCCTATGATGAGTCTCATTTGGAGACACTACCTTTTAAATCACGGAAGTCGCGGGAAACGAATGTCGGAAGGGAAAATTCAGAACAAGTACGTCATCGGATTCAATTCACGTGTTCATTGCTTTCGTTCGTGCTGCGTTCGTGAACCCGTTCGAACGTCAAGTAGATTGCGGGCGTTCATGCAGCGTTCGAATCATAGTTCGAACGGTGTCGGTACTTCTGGTTTTGTTGCTAGCCTCACGCCCAAGCTCATTTAGCCCACCAAAACCCACCTAAAAATGGTTAAAACATTTAAAACATATCACAAATTAAAATAATATCCTTCCTAAAAAAAACAAATCATATACCAAATTAAAATAAAAAAAATAAACATATTCCTAATTTAAACAAATCATGTCCCCAATTAAATATATTTTTTCCTTGTGTGACACTAATTAAATGGCATCCCTTTAATACACAAATCTTATTCCTTTTCAAACATGGATTCACCATACCCCTTGCCTATAAAAGAAACCCAAATCCAACCCTCACCTCGGCTAGCTCATTCACACAAAAAAAACTCTTGCTCCATTCACACATAACATTCACAAGAAACCTCCAAGCATTCAAAAAAATCACTTATATTGCCGTCCAACCAAACCACCATCAAAACCAGTTCAGCCACACATCAACAAGCCGAAAACAGCCACATATCATCCTTAAAATAACCCCTACATCAACCGAAAAATAGCAGCCCAAATACCTTAAAACAGTAGCCTAAATCACCAAAAACAGTGAAAAAAAACTGCACTTTAAAACCCTTAAGATTACTATTTTAAAACAGCAGCCCCTAATCCCTCCAGAAACCACAAAACAGCCCCCCTAATCAAAAAAATCAGTGACTAAAATAAAACAGAAAAAATAGCAGCAAAACGAAGTAAAGACAGTGGTCCAAACAACGAAACAGCGAAAGGAAGCAGTGGACCAGTGAACCGGAGGAGTTACGGAGCGTTAACCCTTCCGACGATCGTATACCGTACGTCCGAGAGGTGATTTAAAAGGTTATACCTGAGGGCACTTCTATTATTCATTTTTATTCATCTCTTAATCATTTTATTTATCTTCTTCACATGAGAGTCGCTTGTGGATGTGTGTTGTGACCCTTGAATGAATGGGAAATGTGTCGTCTCTTGCGGTATATAGGATGGAAACCCAGACGTAAATTCTGTAGCCGAATCCGAATGGACGGTAGTGCGGTCTGTACTTGGGATACAACTCCACGTACCACTTGAGCAAACGGCACATATCTCGCTTTATTTTATCTTGATTGATTATTATCCGCATTTTATATTCTGTCTTTTACTTTCCATATGATATTTGCTTGTGTAATGACGATATAGTGCGCATGGGCTTAGTATGTTGGTCTAAAGGTCCTCTATTTGAGAGAAGAAAAGTCTAAAAGACTACCTTTACGATAGTATTTTGCCGCGCCGGATGAAGTATGTTCGATTGAATGCGAGATACGTTTAATCGGGCATGCGAAGTCTCATATCCTTGTCTTATTTATTTTATATGTGTTGTGATGTGATGCGCATGGGCTTAGTATATAGGCCAAAAGGTCCTTTATTTGGTAAAGGCAACCTTTACCACGAAGTTTTACCGCGCCGGATGAGGTACACCCGATTGAATGGGAATGAGTTCAGTCGGGCACACGAGGTCCTACATTGTGCATCTGTGTATATGTTTGTGTCGTCTATCATGCATCAGGTCATGTCCAGTTCGAACGCGTTATCAAATGCTATACGAATGCGAACCTTCTGTTTACTGTTCGAACGTATTTACGAACGCTACTCGAACGCGCATGTGTTTTGTTTCATCAGGTCTTGTCCCGTTCGAATGCGTTATCAAACGCTATACGAACATGAACCTTCTATTTACTGTTCGAACGTGTTTATGAACGCTACTCAAACGCGCATGTGTTTTGTTTCATCAGGTCTTGTCCTGTTCGAACGCGTTATCAAACACTATACGAATGCAAACCTTCTGTTTACCATTCGAATACGTTTACGAATGCTACTCGAATGCGATTGTGTTTTGTTTTATCAGGTCTTGTCCCGTTCAAACGCGTTATCAAACGTTATATGAACGCGAACCTTCTGTTTACCGTTCGAACGCATTTACGAACGCTACTCGAATGCGCATGTGTTTTGTTTCATTAGGTCTTGTCCCGTTCGAACACGTTTGCAAACGCTACACGAACACACATCCACTGAACTGATTCATTTTCATCTCATTTCATGCATAATTGCTTCTTGGGTGATTTCTCTTGCATTATGCAGTTAATCATACTATTCCATTATTGACACTCTCACCGTTATCATCTATTTGTATTCCTGCATTTATCTATTTGATGTGAGATTGTGTTCAAGCATGATTAGGTCGTTAGGATGTTACTTATTTCTCAAGCATGATTTAGCCATTAGTATGTTATTCCTCTATGCATGATCTTGTCATCTCCTTTCGCATTAGGTGTTTCTTTATGTTTATGCTTAGGTTGTTATTTATTTTTCGTGTTTGATGATTCAACATGTTCATGAGATTATTGTGTGATATCGTATGTTCGCCATTATGATGATTACTTTCATGCATGTGAACTTAGAAGTATAATATTCTTGGAAATATGTTGCATAGATTCGATTAAATTATTGCACAAATCATTTCATTACAAGTGGCATAAGTAATGGACCATTCCGAACCCAACGGTTTGAGGTCTTCCCTTGCGATGGGTGAGTGTGGCCTTAAATAATTTTCCCGGTTCACACCGGGTGGCAACTCCATGTTATTTCTCTGATTTAGTCCCCCGCGGGCTACTCCGTACTCCCAACCGGGCCGCAAGCCCGGAACAGCGTCGTCCAACATCCATGCCCCACATGTTGAGTTCTAATATAGGTCCCAAGAATCATCAAAATCAAGCATAAAAACGCATGAATACATCAAAGGAATAAGGCGGAATACATACTCACATTGATTGGTTTGATGCTAGGAAGAACAAAACCCATTTTCCTCCTTGTTCAAGCTCGGTTTTGGCCTCCTTGGACTGCTATCATGCTCGGTTTTGGGCTGTCTTCCTCCTAGAAAATTCGGCCATTGAAGACCTCCATGAAGCTCAAAGCTTCAAGGTTCAAAAGGAATTCCAAGCTAATAAATTCGTTTCCCTATCACCATAATATAACCCAAGGTGTGTGCTAGCACCACTCTTCTTCATTTGCTTCTCAAAATTTCGGTCAAACCAGAAGATTTTTGTGAAGAAATCGGCTTGAAGCCGTGAGAAGAGGAAGAAGAAAAGAGAGGGAAAAGAGAAGTGCGTGAGAGTGGTGAGAGAAAAAGAGAAAATGATTTTAGTTTATATATTTATTTTATTTTCCAAAACAAAACAAATATATAAATCATTTTCATATATATCAAAAGTCAAAAAAGCAAAAGTCTATTAATGCTTTTCCAACAACCATATCACTATTCACATCAATCACTCAAATCAATCAATCCAATTATCACATCACTCAAAGTGACATGTGATTTGACGCTTGATGTGACTAGCGATTTGACGCTTGATTTGACTTGCATGCCGCACTCGAATTCGAAATGCGAATGCGCTCGTAAATAATCCCGGGCTCGGGTTCGCTAATTCTAAATTAACGAATTTTCCGTCGCGTCGTAATTAAATGATTACGCCTAGTGAAATCACTATTCACGTCGCTAACGAATTAATTCTAAATTAATTCGTTCGCCCGAATTAAAATATAATTTTAATTCCGCGTCGAAATCCATTTCTTATAATATATCGAATATATTATTTTATCGATTAATTCCAAATTAATCGTTCTCTCTCTTTAATTAATATTTTATCCCAGATAAAATATCTCCGCAATTAATCCCAGATTAATTTTCTCTCTCTTTAATTAATATTTTATCCCAGATAAAATATCTCCGCAATTAATCCAGATTAATTTTCTCTCTCTTCTAATTAATCCCAGATTAATTAAAGTGCGAGTTATACATCATCAGTGAATCTTCGGGAAGCGACCCATGAGATCTCCGGATATGTTGGCAGTAAATCGGGTCGTCGGACTATCCGAACACGTAAGTACCTCGTACTACGTTTATACCGATTTACAAGACAAGGTTGGCTTCTAGCAAAGCGCCATGCCTACCCAATTCTCCAGAAATATTCTTACAGGAATATATAGATATGTATCAAGCGTAGTATACCGTAGTATTGTGTATATCAGCCCAGTATCGGATAGTCACGTGCTAGGGCTGGGGCTGGATAAGTGTCTGCCCCGTCCGAAGCACATGTCGGATGTCTGGTAACTAGTCTCTATAATCGGATATACATGACCTTGTCATAATATCCCGATGGCCGGCCAGCACTTAAGAACACTAATACCGTATCCTGCGTGACATCATCTCCACTATGACTGAAGTGATACTTCCGTCTCGACATCACACCCAATACACTACGACTCTCTGATAAACCCAGAAGTGGTGTACGCAGAACCGGTTAAAAGCCCTGTACCACCAAGACCAAAGTCTATCGATTATCGTAAGTATTAGCGATGCAAGTCTCAGGTTAAGACTATACACACCTACCTTGATTTCGGCCTCCCATAGACACATAGTCATAATACCAATGGGATTTCGAGGGGTCTATCCAGAGCGAAGCTGTTTCCCGTACCATCGGTGAAACACAACCTCCTACTGCACTTGCATAAGTATCCTATACTTAAATATATGAGAACTATGCCATTGTGCCCTCACAACGCGTACAAGTGCAATACTAGCCTATTCCGCATTATCGATGTCCTGTCTCGATAATACTACGACTAGGGATATTTAATGATTAATCCTTCGTGGACTGATATTGTCTCATATCATTCTCAATCCAGGAACTAATCATATGGACCTCTCTTCATTTATACATCTAAGGTGATCTAATCACAAATGATGAGAGTACAATCTCCTTTGTCACATAGTTAATTTGTACAACAACACCATGATCTGTATAAATAGTGACGCTATGGGTCATAATTGTCCAACAATCTCCCACTTGGCACATAGCCAGTCACTCAAGTGTCTCACACCCGAACTATGTACGGTTGGCTCAATCTGCTGAGAAAATGTTTTCGTCAGCGGATTTGTATGATTATCGTTTGATGCGATTTATACGATCATCACATCGCCACGATGTATGATCCGAACGAATCATATGATATAGAAGTATATATCTGGATCGTCGATGAGACCATTAATTCTTTAGCCTGTGCTGACGCCTAGCTCAGCCGCTAACAGAACTATATCTAATCTAATTAGATTTGTATCGACCCAAATGACTTCTATTGCTGCCTCAGCTGCAGCAATAATCCGAATTTATTGTTTATTCGGTAACAATATCTTGCATGGAAGATTTCCAGCTCACTGTACCGTTATTCAAACTGTATAGTACCGTTTGCGACTTTTAGTCGTTTTTATCGGTATGAAACTTGCTACAGTGACCCCAGTCACTTAAGTTCTCCTTCTCCATAGACTAAGACAACATCCTTAGTTCTCTAAGATACTAACGGATGTTCTTATTAAATTAATCCAGTGACTATCACTCGGATTGGCCTGTTTGTGAATCCATATGCTCAAAGCGTATGATACACCAGGTCTTGTACATTTTTCAATGTACGGTTTCTAGGAGAGTATGTCGAAAGCCAAGCTTTCGCCGATATTTATTTTATGGGAATATCATTTCCAAGAAATGACGTATCATTATTTTATAGGACAGCCACTATCAGTGCGCTCCCACTAACCTTCTTATATATACACTAGATTATTTTCGTTTTGAATTAAATCGTACACCATTATGATTATATCAAAACGATAATTCCAAGAACCTAATGCTTGCTTCAATCCAATCATGGATCGAATAACCTGCATAATCCAAATGGATTTACCGTGGCAACAGGTAAAAGGTTGAAATCAACACAATGTTGATAACGATACCTTTCCGTTAAAGCCTAGCTTTATACGTTGGTATGTTGTCATCCATGTATGTCTTCCTAGAAGACTTTTAAGTACCATTAGGCACAATGCCTTGTGGTACATCAACTAGTATCCAAACTGGTTGACATACATGGAATCCATTTCGGATTATATGGCACTTTGCCATAATTAGGGAGTTGATATCTTGTATCACTTCCTCATACGTAGTCAGTTGGTATTCCTCAATAAGATTCACATCTTTATGAGGTTAGATCAGAAACCCATACCCCAGGTTGTTTTCTGACTCTGTCCGACCTACGCGGTTCTTGTGTATTCGAAGATTAATGGTAATAGTCTCATCCTGGATGAACTATTCATGTTCCATTAAGATTCAGTGCCTTGAACAGTATTACTTCGATTTCCATCGAGTTATACTATCCTCCCACTTACCACTGCATATCGGTATTCCTCTCAGGAAAACCGTATGGTGAGTAACAATCTAATTGTTTTCTTGTGAGGTGTATAAGTACAATACTTATGGTATCCCTGGGATAACCTACATTTGGCACTTATCCTATTTGGGTTTTAGTTTGGTATCATCCAAACATATGCCTAGCATACCCAAATTATCAAGAATGAGAAACCCGGTTTCTTTCTTGTTAATATCTAATATGATATATGTCAAACAGATTATTATGGAACCTTATTCAAAATAAGTTCTTGCATTATTTAAAGCTTATCCGTTGAAGGAAATGGTAGCTCAGAGCGACTCGTGATTAACCTTATTATGTCTAACAAAATTCGGTTAATCCGTTCGGACACACCGTCAAACTGACGTATTCCGGGAGGAGTCCTTATTTGAAAGAATACTACTACTCTTTCATAAAAACTAGGGACTTATTGCTTAAGTATTTTCCATACAGTCTTACCATGACGGTTTAATACTTTAGCCGATCTATTTGTCTATTTCGTGTCGAAACTCTAAAAGTTTCCGATTTGTGTTTCAAAAGAAACACATAACCATACGCGATGCCACATCCGTACAGGTCACGAAATATTCATATCCATATCTAGCCTAGTTAGACATGGGCCCACTTGCTTCACTATGAAGTAGGGCTAACAGATCGGTGGCATTTACACTTTTACCAAGTAAATAGTGTTTTAGGAACTTTGCTCAAATAGACTAGATTCGTAGACTTTATTTGAATAGAATCAAATCAGTCCTAGTAACCCGCTCTTCAAAAGTGCGGATATACGATTCTTGTTTAGTAGTGTCCCTGACAACTATGCCACAATTAAGTTTCTAACTGATCAAATCAGTTTGAGCTATTTATTTGTCATGTTATATATTTGAGATATTATTTATATTCAAAATATAAATCTTGTTATACACATCTAATGTGTTTATCTCAATATCATCTTTATATAATGAAACACTTTAGTGTCCTAGAATATAAAGGTACACCCGCAGCGGGTTATACGCGATATAGAGATAATGTTTCTAGTCAAACTAGATACATTATAACAGTTTCCTAATTTACGTACTAACCCGAAGGTAGTTCCTAAATTCAGGTATCTACGGTTAAAACAGCGACTTTCGTCCTGTTCCAATTCGCAGATAAATCTCTATTGAAGTCAGTATCCTGTTCAAAACAGATTCTGAACATCAATATATTTTATGTACCACACTAAATATTAAAATCCAATTTCAATACTAGTTGTGAACATAATTATGACAATCATATTTGAAGTCAGAGCCTTGCTCGTCTCTATTCCTTCTTAGGATATGTCCTTTATCTTCCCAGAAGATTATAATGATTTTGCCTTTGCCTGTTTCAACACTCCAGAAGCCTTTGGCCAAGCCTCGTGTTTCTGGAATATCGAATTAAGGTGCGCCTTGCGCTACAAGCTTAATATATTATTTTATCAAATAAAATAACCTATTAATTTCCAGGACCATCCTGAAACTTTATTCCCAATTTGAAAATTAAACCATTTAAACACATTTTCCCCAGGATTATGTTTTAAATGTCAATCTTTCAATTATATCTTGATTCTAATAGTCCAATTATTTAATCAACGATTTGTGGTACTATTTATTATAATGATTATAATAGTCCAACTATATAATCAAATATAATTTAAATTAATTAACCTCAATTACATTGATTACTATAGTCCAACTATAAAATCAACTGTAAACTGAAATTAATTAATTCAAATATATTGATTAATATAATCCAATTATATATAATCAAATATACAGCAGTCCAACTGTTTATTAAAACAACAATTTAAATATTAGTCCAACTAACATTTAATCTAACGACGAAATATTTGAATGAGCGCGTATGGCGAGTAATTGAACGAGTATTGCAAATTCAATTCTTGCCTCCCACTATTTTTCGGCGAGCCTCTAACCCTCTGTCGAGTACTCGAGAAACCATGTTTCCTAGTGGGCTAGGATCCCGTTAAATATCACACAATCTTGACTTTGGCCAACAAATTGTATGATAATTAACTAGGTAGATCTCGAAGATCAATTGGATCCCATCCAATTCCTAGATCCAGTAGGCGGATATCCAAATCCTAAACATATATCTTATATATGCCAATACATCCAATGTATTACCTAACCTTTTTCCTCTGAATCAACTAAGCCTTGGCTTTGGCACAACAAACCTAGTGATCCCAGTCAAGTGTGACCCATTGACCATGGAAAGCTTCGTAATCAATGTCGATGGACAAGAAGTGGTCTTGACTTTGGCCAACAACCACAACTTGGACAAGACACCGATATGGAACAAAACTCTCGTGATTCAAACACATCTTCGACGGACAAAGGGCTTGACTTTGGCCAACAACCCCTGCCAATCTCAGATCTTGAGTAAGAATCACTCAATGGAAGGAAAAACGCATGATATTTTATGAGGGTTTTTCGCGTGCAATTGGCTACCAATTTATTATCTTTATTAAGGTCTCATCATCATACACCCTTAAACATGCATTCTAAACACATAATAAAGCGCATATGAAATAAAATAATAATGATATGTGGATGGATACTTTACATTGATCCTAGATCAAATCTCTCATTTTCTCTCTCCAGCTAGCACATGTATTTACTTCTACCCGTTACACTACACTTCTAAAGAAACCTCATTTACATTGAGGGGAATAGGTGAGAAGAGAATACAAAGAGTATAGAGGTGATAAGGCTGGACACGCAGGTCCAATTAATAAATCAAATTTATTACAATTTCCAAAATTGTCCCACCCGACTAATATCCATCCGATATACATTATTCATGCATCGCAACCATGTATTCATACAAGCATGTTATCAATCAATCTAATCCAATTAATTAATCTGATAATTAGTGATCATCCAATGTTCAAACAACGATTTGATTTTTGCCCGAGTCAAACTCGTTTTGCGAATAAGTACTGAAAGTACGAATTCTTGAATTAAATTAAACTACAACATTAAATCCAATTTAACATGTATTTAATACTAATTCACTATTCAATTCCAAATTGAATATTACACTTTATACTCAACTTTGTACAACAAAGCCCAAAAGCCCAATTACAACCTTAAGGCCCAATTTCCAAAAATAGCCCAATTAATTAACTTATAAAATTCTAAATTCCATAATTAATTAACCTAAGTGTAATACACAATTAATTATCCAATTAACATTTCTAAAACATCAATTAGCCTAATTAATCATGCACTTTATCAACAAATAGTGTCCAACCAATTTTAACAAAATCAAACCCATTACATGCTACTTTATTCTCGGTAATTAGGGGTTTTTCCAATCCGATTCGGTTTCAATCCAATTGAATCCACAATCATCATTTCCCAAATCAATTAAATTCATCCAATGAATCAAAATACAAAAAACACAATGAATTTCATATTCAATTGAATTCGGCCAAGCCACTTTAAAAGGGAAAAATTGTTCCAAATCAAAATTCAATCAAATTGAACTTCAAAACAACATTACCCAATTGTTTTAAGTCATCCAATGATCAAACAAACAAAATCACCAAGAAATTTAGGGTTCTTTAATTTCGGCCAACATAAGCAATTTGGGGAAATTTGTTCCAAACACAATTTCAACAAATTGATCCAATCAATCTTAAATTAAACATACTTTAAGCATTCTCATTCATCCAATTTCACAAAATATGCTCAAAATCAAGTTTACCCAAATTTGTCACTTTATGCCAACATAACAAATTGGGGAAATTTGTTCCAAAAATAATTTCTTCAAATTGATCTAATCAATCATTAATTCCAACTCATTTAAGCATACTATAACAAACAATTTCATCAAAACATGTCCAAATTCGTTTTACCCAATTTGTCATGCCCAAAATTTGGGGAAAATTGAATCCAATCCAATTTCATGAAATTGATCATGCACAACTTCAATTCATCAACATACAAGCATACTTAATCATCCAATTTAACCAAATCATGCTTCAATTGATTATCCCCAATTTTAACCCTAACTTTTTCATGCTTGATAATAGCTCAAGATACCATTGTTGAGTTCAAATATAGGTCCCAAGAATCATGAAATCAAGCATAAAAACGCATGAATACATCAAAGGAATAAGGCGGAATACATACTCACATTGATTGGTTTGATGCTAGGAAGAACAAAACCCATTTTCCTCCTTGTTCAAGCTCGGTTTTGGCCTACTTGGACTGCTATCATGCTCGGTTTTGGGCTGTCTTCCTCCTTGAAAATTCGGCCATTGAAGACCTCCATGGAAGCTCAAAGCTTCAAGGTTCAAAAGGAATTCCAAGCTCATAAATTCGTTTCCCTATCACCATAATATAACCCAAGGTGTGTGCTAGCACCACTCTTCTTCATTTGCTTCTCAAAATTTCGGTCAAACCAGAAGATTTTTGTGAAGAAATCGGCTTGAAGCCGTGAGAAGAGGAAGAAGAAAAGAGAGGGAAAAGAGAAGTGCGTGAGAGTGGTGAGAGAAAAAGAGAAAATGATTTTAGTTTATATATTTATTTTATTTTCCAAAAACAAAACAAATATATAAATCATTTTCATATATATCAAAAGTCAAAAAAGCAAAAGTCTATTAATGCTTTTCCAACAACCATATCACTATTCACATCAATCACTCAAATCAATCAATCCAATTATCACATCACTCAAAGTGACATGTGATTTGACGCTTGATGTGACTAGCGATTTGACGCTTGATTTGACTTGCATGCCGCACTCGAATTCGAAATACGAATGCGCTCGTAAATAATCCCGGGCTCGGGTTCGCTAATTCTAAATAACGAATTTTCCGTCGCGTCGTAATTAAATGATTACGCCTAGTGAAATCACTATTCACGTCGCTAACGAATTAATTCTAAATTAATTCGTTCGCCCGAATTAAAATATAATTTTAATTCCGCGTCGAAATCCAATTTCTTATAATATATCGAATATATTATTTTATCGATTAATTCCAAATTAATCGTTCTCTCTCTTTAATTAATATTTTATCCCAGATAAAATATCTCCGCAATTAATCCCAGATTAATTTTCTCTCTCTTTAATTAATATTTTATCCCAGATAAAATATCTCCGCAATTAATCCCAGATTAATTTTCTCTCTCTTCTAATTAATCCCAGATTAATTAAAGTGCGAGTTATACATCATCGGTGAATCTTCGGGAAGCGACCCATGAGATCTTCAGATATGTTGGCAGTAAATCGGGTCGTCGGACTATCCGAACACGTAAGTACCTCGTACTACGTTTATACCGATTTACAAGACAAGGTTGGCTTCTAGCAAAGCGCCATGCCTACCCAATTCTCCAGAAATATTCTTACAGGAATATATAGATCTGTATCAAGCGTAGTATACCGTAGTATTGTGTATATCAGCCCAGTATCGGATAGTCACGTGCTAGGGCTGGGGCTGGATAAGTGTCTGCCCCGTCCGAAGCACATGTCGGATGTCTGGTAACTAGTCTCTATAATCGGATATACATGACCTTGTCATAATATCCCGATGGCCGGCCAGCACTTAAGAGCACTAATACCGTATCCTGCGTGACATCATCTCCACTATGACTGAAGTGATACTTCCATCTCGACATCACACCCAATACACTACGACTCTCTGATAAACCCAGAAGTGGTGTACGCAGAACCGGTTAAAGCCCTGTACCACCAAGACCAAAGTCTATCGATTATCGTAAGTATTAGCGATGCAAGTCTCAGGTTAAGACTATACACACCTACCTTGATTTCGGCCTCCCATAGACACATAGTCATAATACCAATGGGATTCCGAGGGGTCTATCCAGAGCGAAGCTGTTTCCCGTACCATCGGTGAAACACAACCTCATACTGCACTTGCATAAGTATCCTATACTTAAATATATGAGAACTATGCCATTGTGCCCTCACAACGCGCACAAGTGCAATACTAGCCTATTCCGCATTATCGATGTCATGTCTCGATAATACTACGACTAGGGATATTTAATGATTAATCCTTCGTGGACTGATACTGTCTCATATCATTCTCAATCCAGGAACTAATCATATGGACCTCTCTTCATTTATACATCTAAGGTGATCTAATCACAAATGATGAGAGTACAATCTCCTTTGTCACATAGTTAATTTGTACAACAACACCATGATCTGTACAAATAGTGACGCTATGGGTCATAATTGTCCAACACCACAGTCTGGCGACTCCACTGGGGATAGAGAATTGGCCCCGAAATAATGCTTTGTAATGATTTTGATTTGTGCTTTAATTAACCGTGTTTACCGTGTGTTGAAAGAGGTTTAATCAAAGGCGTTTTTAAGGCTAGGTAATGGTTTGGTGTCTTCTCTCATTCACTACCTTTCTATAAGGAAAAGATGCGGAGGCACCTAGATAATCATGTACTCATAGCCTATTGTGATGGACTAATTTAGATGACTCGTTGTTTATTCCTGTCACCAAGCGATAAGAGCCTAAGAGGCTTGGGTTTTTAAGAGAGTTCGCTCTGCCCACCCTCTGGGGAATCTACAATGGGAAATCCATTTGACAGTCAGTCACACACCATAACTCGTTGGCACGTACTGTAAGGTATAAAAAAGGTGCGCTCACTTGGTCGCTCGAACCCTTGAGTGGGGAGACCTAGTTGTGGGCAACCTTTCGCCAACGAGAGTCTTTGTCTATACTCCCGCAAACCCACACGTTGACCGGAGTTGTATGACCTATAGCAACTATTTCGTTGTGCTTGTGGACCATCCTCATTTGGATGCAGTTGGACTTCTTGTCAGAAATGCGAGCTTGTTGGGCCATTTAAACTGGGACGAGTTCGTATCCTATGACAATTGGGCCAAAAGCTTCTGAAATGGTGATGGGCCGTTTTGTAGAAATTATTGCTTTATGCTTGAATTATCTCTTTATGCTTGTATTTGTGGACCATCCTCATTCGGATGCAGTTGGACTTCTTGTCAGAAATGCGAACTTATTGGGCCATTTAAACTGGGATGAGTTCGTATCTTATGACGATTGGGCCAAACGTCTCTGAAATGTCGATCGGCCACTCTGTAGAAATTGTTTCTTTATTCTTGTGTTTGGGCCCCTTATCATTTGAAGTCGTTTAGCCATGTTATCGCAAAGTGTAAACCTGTTGGGCCTTTTCAACTGGGACAAGTTTGCACATTGCAATAATATGATTGAAGCTTTAAAATGACAATGGGCTGAATTATATGTTCCACACATCGCACGTATCTCATGCATCTCATGCATACACACATCATGTTAACTCTCTTGTGTCTTAAGAGCCATCATAGATATCCGTTGAGTTAGGGAAAAGGGAAGACTTATTAAAAGGCCGATAGAAAATATGAGCGAATCAGAGAATGAACATCCCGTATGGATCAATTTGAGAACAGTCTCACCAAGATTACTGAACAGTTACAAGCCTTGACTGCTGCTGTGGCTAATATGGATGTGCCCTGTGCTGGGGGAAACTCTGAGAATGAGAGGTGTGAAGACCCTCCCACTAGATTGAATGATGATATTCCGGGTTTTGATGATGATATGGCCGAATATACTGCCGGGAAAGTGGCAGAGTCTCAAGCTGAACTGCAGAAACTCTGAGATCAGGTAGAGTCGGTTACCCGTAAGATGAGGGGCAATTATGAAGACCTGCTAGATTATGAGGCAATGACCTTTGAAGAACAGTTACCAGCTCAATTCAAGATGACAGATATGGCCAGGTTCAATGGGAATGAGGATCCGAGAGTCCATCTCCGTCAATATGTTTCAGTTATGAGTTCAGTGGGTTTATCCAAACGTCGGGTTCAGAAAATGTTTGGGATGTCACTCGAGGGGGCACCGGTAGTATGGTATCATAGCCTGGAAAGAAAGGTTAAGGAAGACTAGAGGGAACTGGCCGAAGCTTTTCTGAAGCAATATGTTACAGATTTGGAAATTGATTTGTCACTCCGTGATTTGGAGAACACTAAGCAGAAGCCGGAAGAAAGCTTCAAGGAGTATGTAGACCTCTGGAGAAGCCAACTTCTAAATATGTAGACTCGGCCCTCAGAGAAGAACCAGATTAACATGATTATCAAGGGTAATAAGCCTTCGATCTATGGCAAGTTGAGGAGGATGACCTCTATGATTACTGACTTTCGACAGTTTAGGGAAACTGTCATGGATATTAAAGAAGAAGAGGCGGAGAATAGGAAGTTCTATGGCCTGAACAGGAGGCCCATTGGGGGAACATCAGGTACCAAGCCTGTTTCCGCTGAAATTGCTGCTATCCGAAACTAACGATTTTCCAACTTAGGAAGACCCTTGTCTAAGGTGTTGGAGAAATTAAAGAGACAGGGACTTCTGGAACCCCTAGAGACCAAACCACTTCCACACCCACCACCACCGCATCTCAACCTGAACCACTATTGCAATTTCCACTAACAAAAGGGCCATAACACTGACAATTGTGCCCGCCTCCGCCATGAAATCCAGGACCTTATAGACTCCAAAAAGATACCCGACCTAGAAACAGAACAGCCTAACACACACAAAAACCCCCTGCTGAATTACCACTCTGTCCCACCATCAACCTATATGATAAACTCTGGCCTACCCGAAAGCCTTGTCCTCAAATCCTTTGACCACCAAGCTTTCTGCCTGGGAATTTGGGATAGCAGCAGTGAGGATGAAACAGAACAGGGGACGAATTTCTGGGAAGATTTCTCCAGTAGTGATGAAGAGGTGGTAAGAGGAATGACACGCAGCGGGCATTTCTACAGTGATACGGCTCAGAAGGGTAAAGAAGTGTTGACGGAAGGCAGAGAAGTGTCTGAAAATGTGGAGAATGCTGATGGGGATGCAGTGTTTCATCAGTTGAGGAAGACACGGGCACAGGTTAGCATCTGGGAATTTTTGTGTTCATCTCAAGAGCACATGCGGGCTATGGTTGAGGCCTTGAGTAAGATAGTCGTGACGGAGGATGCCAAACCCGCGATGTTTGTTGGATCAGTGCAAAAGGAAGCTTTACAGATAACCTTTTCCGAGGAGGAACTTTCGGCTGAGGGAAGGAATCATAATAGACCCTTATTCATCAGAGCTGAAGTGAGGGGTAAGAAGACCTCTTGTGTGATGGTAGATGATGGCTCCTCCATCAATGTGTTCCCATTGAAGATTTTGGAAAAACTGGGTATGAAGGTAACAGATCTGGATCCCTCCAATATGACTATTAAAGCTTATGATGATAGTAAGAGGGGAGTTGAGGGTACTTTTGCAGTAATGGTCAAAGTTGACCCAATTGAAGATGAGGTTGAATTCACAGTGCTGGACATCCCGGCCACTTTTGCTTTGTTATTGGGAAAGCCTTGGTTTCACAAGCTTGGGGGTGTGCCCTCCACTCTGCACCAGGTTGTTAATGTTGTCACCATTCGAGCTGAGGTAGATAATGTTGTGGCCGCTTTGGAAATACAACCTTTTACAAGGTTCCAAGTGTCGGAAACTTTTGAAGAGTGGGTGGATCCTAGGGTGGCTAGGATCATGGAAAAGATGAAGTTCGAGCCGGGCAAAGGTTCAACATTGCCTAACTTTAAAGGTCATACTACTCGAAGGGGTTTGGGGTACAAGTCCGATGAGGATAAGCTGGAAGCCAAAAAGAAAGGGTTAAAGCTGATGGAATGTTTTGTGAAGGCAACGGGATATTAGGGAGAACCTAAACCGGTAGAAGTCAATGGGATTGTGGTGCCCGGGTTTGAGATCTTTCAGGAGGTGATAAGCGAGAAGTCACTGGCATCAGAAATTATGGAAAAAGAAGAAGATAAGTGGGAAGAAGAGTTGATGAAATTGGAGAGCCTAACTATCGGGGAGGATGAAGAAACTGAGAAAAACTCGGTTGCGGAGGATGAAGTGTCTGTGGATGACGAAGACATTTATCTTCCTGATTTATTTGAGTGTACTTCTGCATTTGCTAGCAATAAAGACAATCATTTTGCTTACTTGCATGAGTCTCTTCCTTTCAATTTGCATGACTTGAGTATATTTAATATCAGCTCAACCAAAACGAATGCATTTAACTTAGGTACACCTGAAAGTCCCAAGGAAATCCTAATTGTAAGTGAGGTTACCTCTGAGGAACGGGAGAAATTAGAAGAAATATTGGTCAGATATGCCAAAGTCTTTGCTTGGTCCTACGAGGACATGCATGGGGTAGACAGAAGCATCGCTCAGCATACAATACCAACATATCTGAATATGAGGCCAGTGAAACAGAAACTCCGATGGATGAGACCAGAGTGGGCTGAGAAAGTTAGAGAAGAAGTCAAGAAATAGATAGAGGTGGGGTTCTTGGAAGTAGTAAAGTATCCTGAATGGTTAGCAAATATTGTGCCAGTGCTGAAGAAAGACGGGAAAGTCAGAATGTGTGTGGATTACAGAGATCTTAACAATGCTTGCCCGAAAGATGATTTTCTTCTACCTCATATAGATGTGCTAGTTGACAGTGCGGCTTTATCTGTCGTGTATTCATTTGCAGATGGGTTTTCAGGGTACAATCAGGTTCTCATGGATGAAGAAGACAAGCACAAGACTGCCTTTGTCACCGAGTGGGGCACATATTGTTACAAGGTAATGCCGTTTGGGCTCAAGAATGTAGGAGCTACTTATCAGCGAATGGCTACTACATTATTCCAAGATTTGATGCACAAAGAGATCGAAGTATATGTGGATGATATGATGGTGAAATCAGAGACAAGAATTAGGCATATAGAAGCACTGGAGAAGTTCCTTCAGAGAGTTGACAAATACAACCTGCGGCTGAATCCCAAGAAATGTGTGTTTGGGGTAACATCAGGAAAATTGTTGGGACATACAGTGGGAATAGGAGGAATAGAGGTAGACTCAGAGAATATCAAAGCAATTACTGAGATGCCAGCACCGAAGACAGAGAAGGAAGTCAGAGCATTCCTCGGGAAAATTCAGTATATCAGTCGGTTCATCGCCAAGTTGACATCAGTATGTGAGCCTATCTTCAAATTGCTGAGAAAAGACCAGCCAGTGAAATGGAATGAGCAATGTCAAGCAGCCTTCGACAAGATTAGAGAATACTTGGTAAAACCTCTTGTATTGAAACCTCCGAGACCCGGCAGACCCTTGGTATAGTATTTGGCCATACAATCAGAAGCACTGGGGGCAATGATGGTACAAGCAGATGAGACAGGGGTAGAGCATGCAGTCTACTATCTCAGTAAGAAGAAGCTTCCGTACGAAGCCCGTTATCAAGAAGTATAGAAGATCTGTTTGGTAGTAGTATGGGCATCCAGAAAATTGCGGCATTACTTTCAATCTTACAAGATCCAGGTAGTGGCAAAGGAGAATCCTTTGAAATATCTACATTCAGTGCCTTCGTTAGTGGGGAAGTTGGGAAGATGGTTAGTGTTGCTGACAGAGTTTGACATTGAGTATCTCACCTCCAAGGTAATCAAAGGGCGAGCAGTAGCAGAGTTCCTGGCATTACAACCTATTGAAGGGGATCAGTCTAAGTTTGAATTCCCAAATGAAGAGATCCAAGCAATAACGGTTCAGGGATGGAAGATGTATTTTGACGGAGCAGTGAATTGCAAGGGAGCCGAAATTGGTATTGTGATAGTGTCCCCCGAAGGGGAAACCTTGCCTATGGCCAAGAGGTTGACGTTTGGAGTAACTAACAACATGGCCGAGTATGAAGCATGCGCTTTTGGATTGACTGCATTGATAGCCTTGAAGGCTGAGAGCGTGGAGGTCTACAGAGATTCGATGTTGGTAGTCCGACATATGCAGGGAGAATGGGAATTGAAGGGAGAACGGTTGAAACCTTACCTTTTTACCTCAGAAAGTTGGCACAGGCTATCCCCGATTGTAAGTTTCAGTATTTGCCGCGAGAAGAGAATCAGATGGCAGACGCATTAGCTACACTTGCAGCGACTTGGGAAAATCCAGAGAAGTTAGTGATGAGACCATTGGTACTGACAACAGCAAACAGACCCATTTATGAGATAGAAAGAGTTCTAGAAATGGAGATCGACGATGGTAAACCTTGGTATCATGACATTCAGAGGTATCTGGAACACAGAGAATTCCCAAAAGGAGCAAGCAGAAAAGAAAGAATAGCCATTCAGAAGTTGGCTTCTCAGTATGTGATTTTGAAAGGAGAATTGTACGACAGGTAAATGACGTTCAGTTGAAGTGTTTGAGATAAGAAGAGGCTCAGAAGGCAATGGAAGAAATACATGCCGGGGTATGTGGACCGCATATAAATGGGTTGAATTTGTCTCGCAAGATTGTAAGACAGGGTTTCTACTGGTTGACCATGGAGACAGACTGTGCAAAGCTGGTAAAACATTGTCATGATTTTCAAGCACACGGTAATTTGAATCATCTGTCGCACACATAGTTGCATGGGCTATCAGAGCCATGGCCTTTCTCAGCATGGGGAATTGATATGATCGGGGAGATTCGACTGAGTGCATCGAATGGACATCGTTTCATAGTAGTGGCAGTGGACTACTTCTCAAAATGGGTGGAAGCCGAGTCATTTCGTAATGTTACAGCAAAGCAGATGGAAAAGTTCATAGCTCGGAATATCATATGTCAGTATGGGATGCCGCATCATGTAGTGACAGATAACGGAGTTCAGTTTCAAGGGGAAACAAGGGTAATGCTATATAGATACGGGATTGGACATCATAAGTCGTCACCTTACCGGCCGCAGGCAAATGGGGCAGTTGAGGCAGCCAATAAGACAATAAAGAAGATATTAGCCAATATGACAGAGAACTGCAAAGATTGGGCCAACAAGCTACCGTATGCCCTGTGGGGGTACAGAACATCAGTGAGAATAGTAACATGAGCCACGCCTTACTCTTTAGTCTACGGAATGGAAGCAGTACTGCCAATGGAAGGTAAGATACAGTCCATGCGGGTATTAGCAGAAACAGAGTTACTTGAACAAGAATGGACCTCGCAGAGGTTTGAACAGTTATCATTGCTGGATGAGAAGAGAATGAAGTCCTTACATCACATACAGATATATCAGAAGAGACTAGCCCAAGGATTCAACAAGAAGGTGTGTCCTACTAAGATCAGAAAGGGTGATTTGGTACTTAAGCAGTCGAGGCCGTCGATGACAGACCCAAGAGGAAAGTTTAGACCTAACTAGGAAGGACCCTACATAGTGTAGAAAATAATGGGAAATGGGGCAGTGAGACTGTCAGATTTGGAAGGGAACGAGTTCATTGAGCCGATCAACGTGGATAGATTGAAGCAGTATTTTGCCTGAGGGTTGAAGACCGAGCAGTCACCAAGGGAATTGACAGAAGACCTAACCCAACGGGATAGGAAACTCATTCATGCATGCATGCATACACGTAACATATTTGCATTCTTTTTGTGTTTGTTCTGTTTTGCAATAACAGGTTTCAAAGAAGAAAAAGAGAAAGCGACAAAAGCAAGCCAACCAGAAGCGGTGATAGTGCAGTGTCATCATTTTCATGAAGGAATCAGTATCAGTTTGGGGGGCGAGGCCCACATCAAACATCAGTTTGGGGGCGAGGCCCATGTCAGCATCAGTTGGGGGATGAGACCCAGGGTCGAGGCCCACATCAGCATCAGTTTCGGGGCGAGGCCAATATCAGTATCAGTTTAAGGTCGAGGCCCAGATCCGCATCAGTTTGGGGGAGAGGCCCATATCAAACATCAGTTTTGGGGACGAGGCCCGTGTCAACATCAGTTTGGGGGAGGCCCATGTCATCATCAGTTTTGGGGATGAGTCCTAGGGTCGAGGCCCACACATATCATCAGCAATTTTGGGGATGAGTCCCAGGGACGAGACCCACGCCAGTATCAGTATCAGTTTTGGGGATGAGTCCCAGGGTCGTCACCCACATCATCAGCAGTTTTGGGGATGAGTCCTAGGGTCGTGACCCACATTGTCAGCAGTTATTGGGGTGCATCCCAAGATCGAGGTCCACTGCATCATCAGTTTTGGGGATACGTCCCAGGGTCGTGACCCACATTGTCAGTGGTATTGGGATGCGTCCCAGGGTCGAGGCCCCCGTTGTCCTTTGCAGTTAATGGGATGCGTCCCAGGATCGAGGTCCACTGCATCATCAGTTTTGGGGATGCGTCCCAGGGTCATGACCCACATTGTCAGCGGTATTAGGATGTGTCCCAGGGTCGAGGCCCCCGTTGTCCATTACAGTTATTGGGATGTGTCCCAAGATCAAGGTCCACTGCATCATCAACTCAGCTCGAAGCAGCAGGCAAGTCAGGTGGCAGCTGGCGAGCCAGGTAAGTAAAAATGCATTGCACAACTTTGATAGGATTGTCATTGTCACACACTGCAAAAGTCCCATCAAAGTAGGGGCAACTGTAGGCACTGCATTTTGCATGTAAGTCCCTATGATGAGTCTCATTTGGAGACACTACCTTTTAAGTCACGGAAGTCGCGGGAAACGAATGTTGGAAGGGAAAATTCAGAACAAGTACGTCATCGGATTCAATTCACATGTTCACTTTTTTCATTCGTGAACCCGTTCGAACGTCAAGCAGACTGCGAGCGTTCGTACAGTGTTCGAATCGGCGTTCGAATGGTGTCGGTACTTCTGGTTTTGTTGCTAGCCTCACGCCCAAGCCCATTTAGCCCACCAAAACCCACCCAAAAATAGTTAAAACATTTAAAACATGTCACAAATTAAAATAATATCCTTCCTAAACAAAACAAATCATATACCAAATTAAAATAAGACAAATAAACATCAAATAAACCTATTCCTAATTTAAACAAATCATGTCCCCAATTAAATATATTTTTTCCTTGTGTGACACTAATTAAATGGCATCCCTTTAATACACAAATCTTATTCCTTTTCAAACATAGATTCACCCTACCCTTTGCCTATAAAAGAAACCCAAATCCAATCCTCACCTCGGCTAGCTCATTCACACACAAAGAAACTCTTGCTCCATTCACACATAACATTCACAAGAAACCTCCAAGCATTCAAAAAAATCTCTTACATTGCCGTCCAACCAAACCACCATCAAAACCAGTTCAGCCGCACATCAAAAAGCCGAAAACAGCTGCATATCACCCTTAAAATAACCCCTACATCCACCAAAAAACAGCAGCCCAAATACCTTAAAACAGTAGCCTAAATCACCAAAAACAATGAACAAAAACTGCACTTTAAAACCCTTAAGATTACTATTTTAAAACAGCAGCCCCTAATCCCTCCAGAAATAACAAAACAGCCCCCCTAATCAACAAAAATATTGACTACAATAAAATAGCAGAAAATGGAGTAAAGACAGTGGTCTAAACAATGAAACAGCGAAAGAAAGCATTGGACCAGTGAACCGGAGGAGTTGCGGAGCGTTAACCCTTCCGATGATCGTGTACCGTACGTCCGAGAGGCGATTTAAAAGGTTAGACCTGAAGGCACTTCTATTATTCATTTTTATTCATCTCTTAATCGTTTTATTTGTCTTCTTCAAATGAGAGTTGCTTGTGGATGTGTGTTGTGACCCTTGAATGAATGGGTATGTGTCATCTCTTGCGGTATATAGGATGGAAACCTAGATGTAAATTCCGTAGCTGAATCCGAATGGACGGTAGTGCGGTCTGTACTTGGGATACAACTCCATATACCACTTGAGCAAACGGCACATATCTCGCTTCATTTTATCTTGATTGTTTATTATCCGCATTTTATATTCTGTCTTTTAATTCCGTATGATATTTGCTTGTGTAATGACGATATAGTGCGCATGGGCTTAGTATGTTGGTCTAAAGGTCCTCTATTTGAGAGAAGAAAAGTCTAAAAGACTACATTTACGACAGTACTTTACCGCGTCAGACGAAGTATGTTCGATTGAATGCGAGATACGTTTAATCGGGTATGCGAAGTCCCATATCCTTGTCTTATTTATTTTATATGTGTTGTGATGTGATGCACATGGGCTTAGTATGTGTTTGCGTTGTCTATCATGCATCAGGTCATGTCCCGTTCGAACACGTTATCAAATGCTATACGAATGCGAACCTTCTGTTTAACGTTCGAACGCGTTTACGGACGCTACTCGAATGCGCATATGATTTGTTTCATCAGGTCTTGTCCCGTTCGAACATGTTATCAAACGTTATACGAACGTGAACCTTATGTTTACCGTTCGAATGCGTTTACGAATGCTTCTCGAATACGCATGTGTTTTGTTTCATCAAGTCTTGTCCCGTTCGAACGCGTTATCAAACGCTATACGAACGCAAACCTTCTGTTTACCGTTCGAATGCGTTTACGAACGCTACTCGAACGCGCATGTGTTTTGTTTTATCAGGTCTTATCCCGTTCGAACGCGTTATCAAATGCTATACGAACGCGAACCTTCTGTTTACCGTTCGAACGTGTTTACGAATGCTACTCGAACGCGCATGTGTTTTGTTTCATCAGGTCTTGTCCCATTCGAATGCATTTGCAAACGCTACACGAACGCACATACACTGAACTGATTCCTTTTCATCTCATTTCATGCATAATTGCTTCTTGGGTGATTTCTCTTGCATTATGCAATTAATCATACTATTCCATTGTTGACACTCTCACCGTTATCATCTATTTGTATTCCCGTATTTATCTATTTGATGTGAGATTGTGTTCAAGCATGATTAGGTCGTTAGGATGTTACTTGTTTCTCAAGCATGATTTAGCCATTAGTATGTTATTCCTCTATGCATGATCTTGTCATCTCCTTTCGCATTAGGTGTTTCTTTATGTTTATGCTTAGGTTGTTATTTATTTTTCGTGTTTGATGATTCAACATGTTCATGAGATTATTGTGTGATATCGTATGTTCGCCGTTATGATGATTACTTTCATGCATGTGAACTTAGAAGTAGAATATTCTTGGAAATATGTTGCGTAGATTCGATTAAATTATTGCACAAATCATTTCATTACAAGTGGCATAAGTAAGGGACTATTCCGAACCCAACGGTTTGAGGTCTTCCCTTGCGAGGGGTGAGTGCGGCCTTAAATCATTTTCCCGGTTCACACCGGGTGGCGACTCCATGTTATTTCTCCGATTTAGTCCCCCGCGGGCTACTCCGTACTCCCAATCGGGCCGCGAGCCCGGAACAGCGTCGTCCAACATCTGTCTCCCACAATATCGAACTACAATTTTAAATCCAATTTAAATTGTATCCAATACTAATTCATATTTAATTCCAAATTAAATAATTACACTTTCCATAGTGCCTTTTAGACTTGGATTCCAAATCCAATCTTAACGGGTCTCAAAGGCCCAATTAGTATCTGATACTATTCAATTAAAGTCCAATGAGCTTTCAATTAATTCTTTAGGCATGGGCTTTTGAAATTATGGGTCAAACCCAAGATGCCAATGCCCAATTAGGAATCACCTTATGCCAAAAATCAATCTAGGCCCATTAGGCCCAATTAAAATTTTAAAGGCCCAATTATCATATTTGGACTTTATGGAAATGGTTTTAGGCCCAATTGGATCCAACCAATTATCCTAAACCAAACTTGGCCCAACCAAGCCCATTAAGCCCAAATACAATAAATTAAATTAACTCATTATTCCAAATTACAAATTAATTCAATTCAAGTGTAATTACCATAATTAATTAATTAATCTAATGCTTCCAAAACACTAATTAATTCAATTAATCATGCTCTACATTTCCAATTCATGTCCAACACAAATTGAAGCAAAATAATTCTTTAACATGCTTCAAACTCACGGCAAAGGCATAAAAAAATCATTCAATTTGATTTCAATCCAATTTAAATCAACATTCAATATTTCTATCATGCCAACAACACATCCAATATGTCAAAATTCAAAAATTCCCATGAGCTTATTCTAGGGTAACTTTCGACCAAGCAAGTGAATTTGGGGAAATTAATATAATCAATTTTTCACAAAATCAATGATGCACAAATCCAATTCAACATCATAAAAACTCAACCAAACCATCAATTTAAGAAAATCAAGCTCCAAACACAAAATTCCCAAATTAAAGTTTAAGAACCCTAGAATTCCAAATCAAACTTAGGACGCTCTGATACCAATTTTTAATATTCCTAGAACATGCCAAGATCAACTAAGAGTGATTCGTGTGTGAATTACCAAGAGAGTTGCGGAATACTAACATTGATTGGTTGAGGAGATTTCAAAAAATTTCATCTTTGTTGGATGTGTTGGAAGCTTCGGAGCTTGAGATCGAGTTCCAAACTCTCGGGTGAGTTTCCCTATCACCTTGATTCACTCCTTGATGTGCTAGCAAGAAAAAATTTTGAAGAACAAAATTGTCTTCCATGGAGAGAGGCTCACGGTTTTGGAGGTAGAAGAGAGAGTGAATATTGCATTTTTGATTTCCCAAATCATATACAAAAGTTGATGTGTGTTGACTTGGTAGGTGTGGGAAGTAAATGCTACATTTATTATTCCATCTACTGACATCACAAATAGTTACAAGTTTATGTAAGTCATGGGTCCCACTCATTAAATTCCAAATTTAATGGGACAATCCAACACGCAACTTCGCTTAATTACAAATTAAACGAATTTACCGTTGCGACTTAATTAAGTCTAATTTAATTAAATAATAATGCCTCGCAAAATTATTACAAAAGTCGCTTATGAATTAATTCTAAATTAATTCGTTCGCACGAATTAAAATCCAATTTTAATTCCGCATTGAAATCTAAATTCAATTAATATATCTAATATATTATTTTTAGCCCAATTAAATAAATTAAATAGTAAAATCTAATTTAACTATTAAATTTACTTTACCGATTAATTCCAAATTAATCACGTTCTCTCTCTTTGACGAATTTATTCCCAGATAAATTCTCGACACAATTAATCACAGATTAATTCTTTCTCATTTAATTAATCCCAGATTAATTTATTACCGTAATTAATCTCAGATTAATTTTCTCTCTAATAATTAATCCCATATTAATTTTCTGTTCGAGTCAAATCTCAACGGTGAATCTTCGAGAAGTGACCCAAGAGATCCCTGGATATATTGGCAGTAAATACGGTTATCGAACTATCCGAATATGTGCGTACCCCGTACCACATTCTTACCGATTTACAAGACATGGTTGGCTTCTAGCAAAGCACCGTGCCTACCCAATTCTCCAGAAATATTCTGTAAATGAATATGTAATCTTTGTCAGGCGTAGTATACGTAGTATTGCGTATTACAATCCAGTATCGATATCACATGTTAGGCCTAAGGCCGGAATTGTGTCTGCCCCGTACGAAGCATATATCGGATCTCTGGTAACTAGTCTCTATAATCAGATAATCATGACCTAGTCATATTATCCCGATGACTGCAGTACTAAAGATTACTAGTTCCGTATCCTGCGTGATCATAATCTCCATATGACTGAAGTGATACTTCCATCGTGACATCACATCCAATACACTACGATTCTCAGTATACCCAGAAGAGGCATACACAGAACCTGTTAAAGCCCCGGATGACCAAAACCAAAGTATACTGATTGTCGCAAGTATTAGCGATGCAAGTCTCAGGTTAAGACCAAATACACCTACCCTGATTCGAACTCCTATAGACACATATTCATACTACCAATGGGATTCTGAGTGGTCTATCTAGAGCGAAGCTGTTTCCGTACCATCGGTAAACAGAATCTCCTATTACACTTGCATGAGTATCCAATACCCAAATATATGAGAACTATGCCATTATGCCTCCATAATGCGCACAAGTGCAATACTAGTCTATTCCGCATTATCGATGTCCAGTCTCGATAATACTACGACTAGGGATATTTAATGATTAAACCTTAGTGGATTAATATTGTCTCATATCTTATTAATCCGATATTAATCATATGGACTTTTATCATTTATATATCTATGTAATCTAATTACAAATGATAAAAGAGCAATTTCCTTTGTCACAAAGTTAATTTGTACAACAACGCCATGTTCTGTACAAATAATGATGCTATTGGTCATAATTGTCCAAAAAATGGACCACCTCTCACAAAGTAATGGTTCGGGAATGAACCACCTCACATCAGCTCAGTTCGGTAATGAATCCTAGAGATCGCAGCATCTTGCAGGGATGAACCTTAGGGGTCGCATCACCTCGCCATCAAATCAGCTCAGTTCGGTAATGGATCCTAGAGATCGCAACATCTTGCAGGGATGAACCTAAGGGGTCGCAGCACCTCACCACCAGATCAGCTCAGTTGAAGCATCTCGTAATGCAGCATGTAAGTATGATAGCTGACGAACCAGGTAAGTAAAAAATGCATGCATAACTTTGATAGGGTTGTCACTGTCACACACTGCACAAGCCCCGTCAAAGTGGGGGCGACTGTAGACACTGTATTTTTGCATAAAGCCCAATAATGAGCCTCGTATGGAGGCATTACCTGTTGGGAAGCGGCCGCGAGTGCGCAATGGAAAATTAAAATTATTATGCCACTTTCCCTTTGACCAAAACCCATTTGTTTTGATTATTCTATAAGCCTAGGCATGTTACTATATATTCTAAGCATAAAACTCATAAAACATGCAAAGAACATAAACCTAAACATGCTAACTATCATAAGAACTCTAAATAAAATAAAGAAAGAAAAAGACTTACTTGAACCGTAGACTCTTCCAGTCCTCCCTCCAATCTACAAGCTTTTCTCAAACTCAGCAAGCTCTTCCACGTTCCAAAGAGCCACCCAAGTGTGTGGCCTCCAAATATGCACACACCAAAGCCAAAACTCAACTGCAAGACTACGCCTTCAGTGCACGGGTATTTTGCCCTTGGTGTTAGCCTAGGCAAATACCTCAAAACTTTTAACTCGAGATTCCTCTAGTCAATTAGACTTAAGGATCCTCAAAATCAGTGGCTTACTCTTAAAATTTAGAGTTGCTCACTTATATAAACCCAATATATGAAAGGTTTGGTGTAAAAATTTATGAAGATTTCTTTAGGTTTATATAGTGCTCCAAAGACATCAAAATTAATTAAGAATCCGATGTGGATAAAAGCTAATTTAATCTTAGCCATTGGATCTTAATTTAGTGGTTTAATGAGATTATAAAACCCTAATAAGAGTTTGGGCCGAATTGGAATTCAAAACAAATAACAAAAAAAAATTTACTATTCATGTGAATAGTATTTTTTTAATTCCAATTCCCAAAGTACCCCCATCATCATTCACAAATCCCTAAGCCACTATGAAACCTCAAAAATTATCTGTTCTATAATTAAACACATTAAACCATTGATGAACAATTCCTATAGCAATCATATATCCTGTTACATTTGTATTGTGCACTGTTAACCATTGATTTCGACTTTGTTGTGTGTGACCTTTTGGGTTCCCCTCAAGTTGGAAATGAAATGAATCGTGATAATTTAATTGAACATAAATTATCCTCAGATCAGATGGTCGTTCGATTTCAATGACCAAGGTTGACATCTAGCACATGCCAAGGCCCCCAAATGAGAAGGAAAGATATATATACCCATTCTGTATGTGATTTACATATGATACGGTCCCTCGCCTCACTGTATCCCCACCTATTGACCTAGGGTACGGAAAGTGTCCACCCATATGGTCAAAGGTATGATGTTGATATTTTCATGAATCGTGCTAACCCAAGAATCTCATATGATTCTTCCGCTGTGGCCACAGTCTCAAGCAGTGATCACACATATCAACCCGCGAACTGGAATACTACTCTTATAAGAAAATATTATCCGAGAGAGTGGCGATTCTCTGTTGTATCTTTACAAACTTCATGTGTTTCAACAAATGACCCAATCATACCCTTATGACCGGATCTTTTGAACCGGGGAAGGAGAATGTCAAAGTTATTTGATGCACACATAAGATTGTAACGACCTCAAGTCTAAGGACTAGTCATATAATCGATACATTAAACTTCTCACAGACACATGAGATAAACACTCCATATGAAAACTTTCGGCGGTCAGTTCGATGGACACGAGCAACTCATGCATCCATGTGATACACCAAGCGAACGGATCTCCGCTAATAGCCTATGAGATCGGCTACCCCACTTAGGGTGGATCATATCATCATGCTAGTCTCTCTACTTTCTGAACGCCCAGATTATTCACAAAACTATGACTAGGAACATTTAAGAGTAATGATTCTCATAAGGAGTGGAAGCCATCGTCTTATTACTCCAAGGGCTTTATTACAGTGTTGATGATTCATATAAGTTATGTAAGACACGTATAATAAAGATTGTAATTTTATTAATTAATGAAAATATTACAAATACATGTACATATAGCCCATCCACAAGTTGGGTATATGGCATATCCCTAACACTACCTGATAAGTTACAGAAGTCACGGGAAACGGATGTCGGAAGGGAAAATTCTAAAATTGATAGCTCGTCAAATTTAAACTCACTAGTTAGCCTCGGGTTCGCTCAGTCGATTCATGTTTTATCCCTTCAGGTACATCTACCAAGTCTCAGACTTGATTATGATACATAAAGTCTATTTCGAATTTCATGGCCTCAAGCCACTTGACTGAATCAATGTCACGCATTGCTTCGTCATAACTGGTGGGATCGTCATTATCAATGATCAAATCATGTTCCTTGTCAATATGGAAACCATATCTTTCAGGCTTATGTCTTTCCCTACCAGACCTTCTGAGTTCATAACCTTGTGGTTGTTCCGTCGCTGCCCTTTTAAGGGGCATGAGGTTTAGTTCTATGTTAGTTTGTTCTTCTCGTACCTCATCGAGGTCAAGTCTACTCCCACTATATTTCTTGAGAAAGAATTTATTCTCTAGAAATTTAGCATTTCGTGAGACAAATGTTCTTTGTTCATTTGGGATGTAGAACACGTATGCTCTTCAGTTCAAGGCATATCCTACAAATTTACATTTAATTGCCCTATCATCCAATTTGTTAGCTTGTGTGAGCTTGACATATGTGTCACATCCCCAAATTCTTAGATAACTAAGACTATGACGTTTCCCAGGCCATAACTCATATGGTGTTTGACTAACGGTCTTGGAAGGAACTTGGTTTAGTAGTAGTGTTGCAGTTTCTAAAGCAAGACCCCAAAATGAAAGAGGTAGATCCATGTCTGGCATCATTGATCAAACCACATCTAATAATGTCTAATTTCTCCTTTCAGAGACCCCATTATGATGGGGAGTTCCCGGAGGAGTCCATTGGGAAACAATGCCATTTTCTATCAAGTAATCTTAAAATTCATTGCTTAAGTATTCACCACCTCGGTCAGACCTTAGTGACTTAATACTTTTATTAAGCTGGTTTTCTACTTCAGCCTTGAAGTCTTTGAATTTCTCAAAGGCTTCAGATTTGTACCGCATAAGGTACACATACCCATATCGCGAATGATCATCGATAAAGGTAATAAAGTAGGAGAATCCACCTCTAGCGGTGACTGACATTGGTCCGCATACATCAGAGTGTATGAGTTCTAATGTCTCCGTTGCACGCTGTCATTTACCTTTGAAGGGTAATTTGGTCATTTTACCAAGTAAAAAAAACTCACAAGTTCCATAAGGTTTATATTTGAAGGGTTTGAAATACCCATCCTTATGTAGCTTAGTTAATCTTGTTTCATTGATATGACCTAAGCGACTGTGCCATAGAAGTGATTCATTGAGATTATTCGAGTTAACGTTGTATATATTAGAGGTTGAACATTTTTTGTTAGTTTGTAAGACATAGATACCATTCGGCATTTACATAAACTTATTAGGCATGAAAAAACTTTATTACATAAAGAAGAAATTGAAATGATGTTCTTTACTAGAGAATGTACATAAACATAATCTTCTAAGTCTAAAACTAAACCATTCGGCAAAACTAATGAATAAGTCCCCACGCACAATGAATCCAGTTTTTCTTCATTACCCATGCGTAAGTCAACCTCCCCATGACGAAGTCTCCTACTATTTCTCAGGCCCTACACATTGTTACACGAGTCCCACAACCGGTGTCAAGCACCCAAGTAGAAGGTTCAGAGTTTTGAGAATATAGTTCAATCATATACAACATACCTGAAGCATTGGGCTTCTTGGCCTCTTGGGCTTCCTTAGCTTCCTTGGCTTTCAAGGATCTGCAGTCTTTCTTCCAATGACCCTTCTTTCCACAAAAGAAATATTTCCCCTTTCCCTTTTTCCTTTCCACCTTACCATTGGGCTTTATGTGATCTGGAGCCTTGGCCTTGCCCTTATTTTTCTTTAGGCCTCGTGGCTTCAGGTCCGTACCCGTAAGCATGATGGAGGTTTTAAGCTCCGGTTTCAAGTCCTTCTCTGCTTACTTTATTGGATTGTGCAATTCTGCTAAAGTAGCTTCTTTATCAGACAGATGAAACTGTATAATATAGTTAGAGAATTCTTTTGGTAAGGACTGAAGAATTAGATCATTACCTATCTCATGATCCATGATGAACCCGAGGTTGGCCAAGTTTTCAATGTGGTCAATCATCTTAAGCACATATCCACTAACAGATCATTCCTTATACCTTGTTGGAATAAGGCACATGACACTTGGAATCTCACGGTATGAACGGAAGTTGCATACAACTTCTTCAAGTGAAAGATGATGGTTTGAGCATCCATATCTTCGTGAGTTTTCTGAAGTTCGTCCGACATAGAGCCAAGCATTATGCAAAATTCTTGCTCATCATCATCGACGTGTTTCTTCCAAGCATCAAATGTATCTTGGTCAGTATCTTCTACGGGTTCAGGGGGAAATGGTCTTTCAAGAACATAGAAAATCTTTTCTTGTCGTAAGACAATTTTAAGGTTTCTAAACCAGTCATTGTAGTTGTCCCATTTGAGCTTATGCTCATCAAGGATGGAACGATGTGATACTCTGTTTGCTATTTGAATGTTTGTGAAATATTTTAACCCACATATTAAGAGAAAATGTTAAAATTAGGAATATGTTTTCATTAATGTTTCATAATAACATGGGCTTTTAATATTATGAAGTTTCTCTCACTCAATTGTTTTAAAATTTTAAGCAAATCGCATCAACCCCAATATGATGGATTTCTTGTGGGCAAAGATCCCATTATCATCATTTCATAACTCCGACTAGGGCCGATCGTTATAAAATACGATAATTAGGTAGGTTCCCAACCAATTTATGATATAAATCACAATTCCTTGATCATTGGGTTGGGCAATCAAACATGCCATAGCTTATGCTAGTCCTTGTAGACACCCAATCTTTACCACTAAGTTATAAGACCACGACTAAGGGTCGCTGCGTCTTATGACTCAAAAAAGTCAAACCATTGTCAATAGTACGATTTAAGGACAAATTGGTAATGGTCAGTCTGGTAAAGCCTAGTCCTGCCAATATGGTTTAAGCCCTTTTGGGTCTATACTTTACAATGGGAGGAAAATTTTAAACTTCAATTATTATTGAGGATTTTAGCAAGTTTAAGTGAATAACTGTCAAATGGATTCCTTCATTGAAAATTCCCCAGAGGGAGGGTGGAGCGAACTCTCTTAAATACCCTTACCTTTTAGGCTCTTATTGCCTTGGTGACAGGAATAAACAATAGATCCTCCAAATTAGTCCAACACTTTAAATATACTTTAATGTAAGCGTTGAGTAAATGATTATCTAGATGTCTTCACAGCTTTTCCTGTTGGCTATAAAAAGGTAGTGAGTGAAGGAAGACACCAAATCATTATCTAACTCTAGTAATACATTTGGTTAAATTATCTTTAGTTTGGAAAGTTTTAATAACCCATTGGTCCCAAACCACTTGTATATTTTATAATTTCTTTTATTGTAAACAAGTGATTTATATTTATTAGCCTTAAAGGTAATAAATCTCTAAGTTCATCACGAAATAATTACTTAGCTAAGGGATAAGCAATACACTCTCTATTTCTTAGAAAGTCTCTAGATGCTTGCACCCTAAAATAATCATGCCAATTCTAATAATACATAGAATCATCAAGCATATGAGTTTTAATATGTTGGAATTATTTTAGGCATTAAATAACTTTGATTAATATTTAATTATGATATTGTATTTTATTTTATTCAAATAAATTTACTATTCACACTGTTCTGCAGACGCGTGAATTTTAAATGTAATTTCACAATTCAAATCTTAACCAAATCATGCCAAACTTGTGCCTAAAATTAATTTCAGGGTGTTAGCTTTCCAACGAGTTTTTAAACACCCAATTTCGAGTTCAAATGAGAGAGAAATAATCAAAATAAAAACAGCGCACTGATACCACTGTTGGGAAGCGGCCGCGAGTGCGCAGCGGAAAATTAAAATTATTATGCTGCTTTCCCTTTGATCAAGACCCATTTGTTTTGATTATTCTGCAAGCCTAGACATGTTACTATATATTTTAAGCATAAAACTCATAAAACATGCAAGGAACATAAACCTAAACATGGTAACTATCATAAGAACTCTAAATAAAATAAAGAAAGAAAAAACTTACTTGAACCGTAGACTCTTCCAGTCATCCCTCCAATCTACAAGCTTTTCTCGAACTCAGAAAGCTCTTCCACGTTCCAAAGAGCCACCCAAGTGTGTGGCCTCCAAAGATGCACACACCAAAGCCAAAACTCAACAGCAAGACTACACCTTGAGTGCACGGGTATTTTTGCCCTTGGTGCTAGCCTAGGCAAATACCTCAAAACTTTTAACTCGAGGTTCCTCTAGTCAATTAGACTTAAGGATGGTCAAAATCAGTGGCTTACTCTTAAACTTTAGAGTTGCTCACTTATATAAACCCAAGATATGAAAGGTTTGGTGTAAAAATTTGTGAAGAATTCTTTGGGTTTATATAGTGCTCCAAAGACAACAAAATTAATTAAGAATCCGATGTGGGATAAAAGCTAATTTAATCTTAGCCATTGTATCTTAATTTAGTGATTTAATGAGATTATAAAACCCTAATAAGAGTTTGGGCCGAATTGGAATTCAAAACAAATAACAAATTTTTTTTTACTATTCACGTTACTATTCACATGAATAGTAATTTTATCTATTCCAATTCCCAAAGTGCCCCCATCGTCATTCACCAATACCTAAGCCACTATGGAACCTTATAAATGATCTGTTCAATAATTAAACATATTGAACCATTTATGAACAATTCCTACAGCAATTATATATGTTGTTATATTTGTATTGTGCACTGTTAACCATTGATTTCAACTTTGTTGTGTGTGATCTTTTCGATTCCCCTCAAGTTGGACATGAAATGAATTGTGATAATTTAATCAAACTTAAATTATCCTCCTATCAGATGGTCGTTTGATTTCAATGACCAAGGTTGACATCTAGCAACATGCCAAGGCCCCCAAATGAGAAGGAAATATATATATACCCATTTTGTATGCGATTTATAAATGATACAGTCCCTCGCCTAACTATATCCCCACATATTGACCTAGGATACGGAAAGTGTCTACCCATATGGTCAAAGGTATGATGTTGATAGTGTCATGAATCGTGCTAACCCAAGAATCTCATATGATTCTTCCGTTGTGGCCACAGTCTCAAGCAGTGATCACACATATCAACCCGCGAACTGGAATACTACTCTTATAAGAAAATATTATCCGAGAGAGTGGTGATTCTCTGTTGTATCTTTACAAACTTCATGGTTTCAACAAATGACCCAATCATACCCTTATGACCGGATCTTTTGACCGGGGAAGGAGAATGTCAAAGTTATTAATCCACAACAAGATTGTAAAGACCTCAAGTCTAAGGACTAGTCATATAATCGATACATGAAAGTTCTCACAGACACATGGGATAAACACTCCATATGAAACTTTCGGCGGTCAACTCGATGGACACGAGCAACTCATGCATCCATGTGATACACCAAGCGAACGGATCTCCGCTAGTAGCCTATGAGATCGGCTACCCACTCTTAAGGGCGGATCCATCATCATGCTAGTCTCTCCACTTTCTGAACGCCCAGATTATTCACAAAACTATTACTAGGAACATTTAAGAGCAATGATTCTCATAAGGCGTGGAAGCCATCGTCTTATTACTCCAAGGGCTTTATTACAGTGTTGATGATTCATATAAGTTATGTAAGACACGTATAATAAAGATTTCCATTTTAATAATTAATTAAAATATTACAAATACATGTACATATAGCCCATCCACAAGTTGGGTATAGGGCATATCCCTAACACTACCTGATAAGTTGTGGAAGTCGCGGGAAACGGACGTCGAAAGGGAAAATTCTAAAATTAATAGCTCGTCAAATTTAAACTCACTAGTTAGTCGCGGGTTCGCTCAGTCGATTCCTATTTTAAACATTAATCTTGGCCCCAAACCCCCGCACCCATCCAAAGCCCACACGCACCCATCCAAAGCACATACGCACCCAAACCAAAACCCTAGTACACCGCTTTATAAAACATAACCTAGACCAAACCCTGGGGGGGACGCCTCTCTTCACACTCTCTCTCATTGGGTGAAACAAAAAAAAGAAACCCTAATGGAGCTCTCTCTCTGAACCAAGACATCAACAATGAAACCCTAAAAGAGCTATCGGCATCAACAGCTCTCGGCCACTCTCTTCATCATCTTCCCCACACAGCCACGACTCTCTCTTCCCTCCTTCTCCCACAGAGGACACTCGGCAGCCACATGAAACCAGTAAACCCTAAAGACTATTCTCTCTCTCTAGCCCCTCTCTTCTTCACATAATCTTCACGACCACACAAGACACAAAACTGAAACAAATAACCCTGCATGGCCTCCCTCTCTCCTCTCTCTTTAAAAAGAAACTCACGGCAGAAACCCTAGGATCTCCCATCTCCTTCCTGACACTCTCAACAACTAATGGCATCAAAGAAAAAGAAACCCTAATAGCTTTCATCTCCCTTGCACAGCCACGCGAAGAACCTCACACATCAATCCACTAAACGAGCAACCCAATAAACCAACACACAGCCGACAATCACCAGGCCACCACTAACAATATCCCTTCAACGCAAATAACAAGACAAAAGCCGAGACATATCACAAGCAAATAGCCACTCAGCCCCCCCACACTTACAAAACACACGCCACTCACTGGAGACACACCTCACGCCACTCACTGGACACGCACCTCACGCCACTCACTGGAGACGCACCTCACTCACACACACCGAACACAATGAACACACACCACTCACAAACCTAGACACACACATGTCACTTACAAAGACACACCACATGCCACTAGCATATTGTTCACTCACTCACGCACACGTCCCTTACAAAGCACACACCACTCACATCCCCTAAAGACACACACATCGGCACAGTCAGCCCCACATACACTGCGATTCACCACAAACGGCCCACTCACAAAACTGCACCTTCACTCACGAATTGCCCCACCACCGATACAAAACATCAACTAAAATAAGCCACCTGACCGACACAAAATAGCCCAAAAACAGTCCTAACAAAACGAGTGAAAACAGGTGAAACAATGAGTGAAAATAGAGAAAACAGCGACCAAAAACAACAGCCAAAAACAGTGAAGAAAATCACAGAAAAACAGCGAGTGAAAATAGAGAAAACAGAGAGCGAAAACAGTAAACTAGCGAACCAGAAAAAAATAGCGAAAATGTTAACCCTTCGGCGACATCCCAACGCACTCCCGAGAAGCGACTTAAAAGGTAAGACCTGAAGGCACCCTTTGTTATATTTTATTTTATCGTCCTGGAAATGGCATGTTTGGTTGGACGTGAAATACGTCCAACCGGGTATGTGAAGTCCTACATGAAAACAGCCAAATTCTTTGGTCACATATTTATTATTCGGCATTTATTTTGTGTTATTTGTCTTTTTACTATTTCGCATTTAATTTGCATTTATGGTTGTTTTATTATTCCGCATTCATTTTGTGTTATTTATCTTCCATGTTATTTCGCATATTTGTCTCTTCGGTCATTTATTGTTATATGCATTATCATATTTCATGTATGTCAACATTGGGTTAATGATTGCGTTGTGTTAATGCTTGAGTGTTGCCTCTCATGGTATATCGGATGGAAACCCATACATATATTCCGTAGCCGAATCTGAATGGACTGTAGTGTGGTCTGTTCTTGGGATACAACTTCATGTACCGCTTGGGAAACGTTCATGTATGTGTTTATGTCATTATAGATGCCATTTTCATAATCTCGTTCGAACGCGTTTACGAACGCTACTCGAACGCGTGCATTCTGCCTCACTCCGTTCGAACGCGTTTTCGAATGCTACTCGAAAGCTCACACACTGGACAGATTCTTCCTCATGTTTCATGCATGTTTGCCTATTTGGTTATTCCTTTCTGCATCATGTGCTTAAATATCCATTTTCAATGTAATATGTTTCCATTTTTCTATTAATGTTCATAGGTATGCAAACTTGTGTGTTGAGTAAATTATCTTACATGTGTTGTATAAGACTTGGTTATATTATTGCATAAATCCTTTCATTACAATTGGCATAAGTAAGGGACCATTCCGAACCCAATGGTTTGAGGTCTTCCCTTGCGAGGGGTGAGTGCGTGCGGCTTAAATCATTTCCAGTTCACAGTGGGTGGCGACTCCATTTATTCTCTGGTTTAGTCCCCCGCGGGCTACTCCGTACTCCGACCGGGCCGCGAGCCCGGACAGCGTTGCCCACCTCTGTGCCTGTTCCCACACTTACTTATGAGTCGAGTTGTGAATAAACCTTTACACACACAGACTGTGAGTTTGGCTTAGATGATTTATTCAAGAACTTGGATTGAAGTTGCATTGAGTACTTTGAAGGTTCTCTGATTTCATTGATATGCATTCTTTAAGGACAATATTATGCGTAACTACCAGGATAATTTTTTTGCTTTTATATTTTTTGCATGATTGCATGTGTGTGAATGACGTTTATGAGTGTCGTTGCTTCAAGCCCTCACGAGACTATAACTCGTCCACTAGGGTCGCCTAGGGGTTTAAAGACTTGTTACATACACTAAATGCAATCGTGATCTCTCTACGAAAGTGGCCTGGCCTAGTTAATTTATTTACTTTTGTTTGTTTATTTTTATTTAGTTTTTATTTAGTCTTTTGCTCGGGAATAGAAAAATATTAAGTTTGGGTGTGTTTGATAAGTGCGGTTTATACCCACTTATTCCTGCATTCTAACCTTACTAGTTTGTTAGATTCCATGCCATTTAATGTATTATGTAGTTTGTTTTATGTTTATTGATATGAAGCATTGAAACATGGATCTTGAGGTTAACAGACGTGTTTTGGGACCTTATGGACGCAAATGAAGCACGCGGGAAGGCTAAAAACGCGCAGAAAGACTCATCCTGAAAAAATAGGGTGGCGTAGCGACGCCACTTATGGTATCACGACGCCCCACCAGGATTCAAAATACATAATGGCTGAGAGTTCTACTTTACGACGCCAGTTCCTGCGTCGCAACCCTGCAGCAGACTTCCAGAAACATCAGTTTTCAGTATTCTACACGCACAAAGACTCCAGGATTTCTTTATAAATATAAAAGCTCATCCAAAACCCTAAATACGAAAAAAAGACACAACTAAAGACTCTAAACACATATTTTAGAGAGATTCAAGAGAAGGATTGAAGAACGATAAGAGGAGACGAAGGCGGCGATTGTTTTTGTCTTTGGTCATGAACTAAATCTATTATTCTAGAGGATTCTGTAGCCTAAGCTTAAACCAATGTATTGATTGTTAATTGATTTTTATAAAGTTTTAATTCAATTATTTATATTTTCTTGTGTTTAATGCTTCTAGTTTGTTGGCCACAGATTAAGATGATTGCATGTTTAGAATCTATCATTCGAGAGATGGGATTTTAAATAGGATCTAGAGATATAACTATTGCGATATTTTATATCGTACCGCAAGTGTACGGTGTCAAGTTTTAGTAGATGATAAGTATGAGTGTCGAACCCACAGGGATTGGAATCTAATTTGCACTGAGTAGTATAATTACTACCCTAACTTTATCTAAAACACAATCTAATTTCAAAAAAATGGAAGCTTAAAAACAAAAACAAATAAGAAACTAAACGATTTTTATTGCAAGATCAGTTATGAGATGAATTCTAAAGTCTGATTTCACCTAGCTATTCACTATGTAATTATGATGCCAAATTAATTACTATTCAATTTCTAAGTTTATAAGCCAAGAATCCTAGAGTATTCCACTCTCTCTCCCGAGCAATAGTGAAAAGATTACTAATTACCAACTTTGATATCTCTATAGAATCTAATAATTAACAATTCATTATGTCTTGTGATTCTTTATTAACGGCTTTCAAAGAGTTATAGATTCTCCCGAACTCCATAAACTTCCAAGATTATATTTTCTGAGTCCTATTCAAAATCTCATATCCCAAGTGATAGATTTCAATACACAATCATCCAATTTGTGGCAAGCAAATAAGAAGCATTAAGCACAAGAAAACATAAATAAATTGAATGGAAACTTCATAACAATTATTTGGCAATCAATACATAGTTTCAAGCATTAGGCTACGTCATACTCTAGAATAATAGAATTAGTTCATGGCTAATTTAAAGACACAACAACATCCGAGTTAATAAAATAATGAAAATTAGAAGAGTTTGAAGAAGAGAAAAATAAAGAGTAAAAACCCGCTTTTATGCTTTGAACTCTTTTGTTGTGTCTAATGAGCCTCTCTAGGGTTTTGGATGTGCTTTATATTTATAGGAAACCCTGGAGTCATGTTGCGCATGTGTGCTGCTTTTTATCTGAAGACTCTGAAAATTTGTTTGTTAGGGCCGATGGTTGTACTAGTTTATTGGTTAGGGCTGCGATATGAGTTGATAGGGTTAAAACTTGATTTGTTAGTGCAACGAGAGGGTCAACTTCATGTATGTCGGCCATCTTGTTCACCATAGTGCGTTCACTTGGCCATTGGAAGTTAATGGCCATCTCCTCTAATAGAGTGTAGGCATCTTCAGCGTGACTTTTTGAATATAGTTCCCCAGCGGCTGCATCAACCATAGTCCTATTTGGACCATTCAGCCCATTATAGATCAACTGAATCTGTACCCAATCTGCATAATTGTGTTGTGGGCATCTTCGGAGTAGATCCTTAAAGCACTCTCATGCTTCATACAAATTCTCAATCTCTAGCTGTTTAAATATGCTAATCTCCGTTCTCAGCTGGGCTGATTTAGCAGGGGGAAGAATTTCTCCAGAAATCATGTGGCCATGTCCTCCCATGTGAGAATGTTCCCCATAGGTATAGATGCATCCGACCCCTCGCTTTGTCCATCAAGGAAAATGGGAACAAGCGCAACATAATTATCTCTTTGGCTACCCCATTCATTTTAATTGTGTCAGCCATCTCTAAGAACATTCTTAAGTGAATGTTAGGATCCTCAATAGCTGATCCCCCATATTAATTTTTGTTTATACTATGTTAATAAGGGCAGGTTTCTGTTCAAAAATGTTAGCGTTAATTGGTTGGTACGCAATCCCAGAATAATTATCGTCAATGACGGGTTTAAAATGGTCTCGGATTGGTACCTGACGCGAGTTGTCTTCTCTGTTTTCAGCTGCCATTGTCATCCTTTCAACTCTCTTCTCTTTCCTTAGCCTCTTGTTGTTCGCTCGATTTCACGATCAAACAAGAGTGAATCGAGACTTATGAATCGTCTCATTCACTACCAAGTACCAAAATAAAGAAACAATTAACAAGATAATACTCAAATAAACGTAAAAAGCAAACAAATATAATAAGTAAAAATCTAAATTAAGATTAAGTTTAATGTGTAATAGTATTAATGTGGATTAAATTCACAATCCCCGACAACGCCGCCAAACGTTGTTGCGATATTTTATATCGTACAACAAGTGTACAGTATCAAGTTTTAGTAGATGATAAGAATGAGTGTCGAACACACAGGGTTTGGAATCTAATTTGCACTAAGTATTATAATTACTAACCCTAACTTTATCTAGAAACACAATCTAAATTTAAAGTAAATGGAAACTTAAAAAAAAAAACAAATAAGAAACTAAACGATTTTTATTGCAAGATCAGTTATGAGATGAATTCTAGAGTCTGATTTCACCTAGCTATTGTGATGCCAAATTACTTACTATTCAATTTCTAAGTTTATAAGCCAAGAATCCTAGAGTATTTCACTTCATCTCCTGAACAATAGTGAAAAGATTACTAATTACCGACTTCGATATCCCTATAGAAATCTAATAATTAACAATTTATTATGTCTTGTGATTCTTATTTACGGCTTTCAAATAGTTATAGATTCTCCCGAACTCCATAAACTTCCAAGATTATATTTTCTGAGTCCTATTCAAAATTCCATCTCTCGAGCGATAGATTTCAATAACCAATCATTCCATTTGTGGCCAGCAAATAAGAAGCATTAAGCACAAGAAAACATAAATAAACTGAATGGAAACTTCATAATAATTATTTGGCAATCAATACATAGTTTCAAGCATTAGGCTACGTCATACTCTAGAATAATAGAATTAGTTCATGACTAATTTAAAGAACAACAACATCCGAGTTAATAACATAATGAAAATTAGAAAAGTTTGAAGAAGAAAAATAAAGAGTAAAACCCGAATCAAATTCCTTCTGTTTCCGGATTTCACCACCTTTGTCTCATTCACTTGTTCTTCAATCTCTTCCTTCGAATCTCTCGATTTTTGTGCTTTGAACTCTTTTGTTGTGTCTAATGAGCCTCTCTAGGGTTTTGGACGTGCTTTATATTTATAGGAAACCCTGGAGTCCTGTTGCGCATGTGATGCTGTTTATTCTGAAGACTCTGAAAATTCGCTGCAGCGTCGCGACGCCAGAAGTTGGCGTCGCGGCGCCAAACCCTCATGATATTTGTGTGAAGTATGCTGGGAGCCACTCCTTTTCCCAGGATTTGTGTTTTCAACTTGTTTCCGCTTTTCCCGCGTGCTTCCGAATCATCCATAAGCTCCTAAAATCCGTATGATTGCTCCAAATTCATGCTCTAATGTTGTCTAACAATAAAAACACTTAACAACTCCAAAATATATTAGATCACATGGAATCTAACAAAATAATAAGCTGATGATGCACGAATAAGTGCGTATAAATCATACTTATCAATAATGAAGGGGATTTATAGAGTTCGAGAGAACCTATAATTCATTTGAAGTCGTTAACAAAGAATCACATAGCGTAATGAGTTGTTAATTACTAGATTTTACAGGAATATCGAAGTCAGTAATTGATTACATTTTCACTCGGCACTCGGGAGAAGGAGTTAGAATAACTTAGGATTCTTGACTTATAAATTACGAAATTGAATAATAATTGATTGGTATAACAAATACATGGAGGATAGCTAAGCGAAGTCAGACTCTAGAATATCTCTCATATTTGTTTATCTTAATTTAACGTTTCGATATCTTTCTTATTTAGTTTTTAGTTTTAATTTAAATTGTTTTAAAATTCTTTCTAAATAAAATTAAGTTTATCGATTATAATGATTAATGAGAATTTGATTACAATCCATGTGGGTTCGATACTAATACTTATATTTTACTAAAAACTTAACATGGTATATTTACGATACAATAATCTCGCAACAGTTTCCCAACCACCGAACATTCCAACTCAATATTTTCATTGCATCCGGCGGGGTTGATTCACAGCCACCGCCGATATCTCAACAGTTTCTGAAATTCCCATAAATAATCTGTTACCTCAAAATAATTCTCAGGGCTAGACCCGGCCGGCAACCGGAACCGAAACGAACCGGCCGGTTTCCGGTTCTACAAGTGTGGAACCGGAACCGAACCGGTTCGGTTCGGTTCGGTTCGGTTCGGTTTTTTTTTTTTTTTAATTAATTAAAATAAAAAAATGAGAGGAATCAAAGCTTAAATAAAAAAAATTTTATTAATTAAAAAAATGAGATTAAATTTATAAATAAAAAAAATTTATTACATTGAGGAGCTTGAGCTTAAATTTTTAAAAATTTAAGTTGCCTACGTATCCTCCAAGGGTGAGAGGAATCAAAGCTCACGTAGTTCCATTACAAGTTTAAGACATATCCCCTTTGTAAATTATAATTTTACAATTATCAATCATCATTATCAGTTGATCCTTCGGCTCCGGTTCCGCTTGCACTTGTTGCAGAAGCATTATCGAACAAATCTTCAAAATCATCGGGGGCATCTTCTTATTTTCTCAGATCAGCTCGAGTCCAATCATCCACACAAGCTGTTGCTTCTAGAGTGCTTGGATGTAATGAAGATCGCCTAGCTTCCAATATATTACCTCCCAAGCTGAAGGCTTGCTCTACCGCAACGGTGGAAATAGGTGCTGCCAAGATCTCTTTAGCAATAATAGATAAAACATGATATATATTTTGATGCCGGTTCCACCATTCAAGGATTTTAAAATTTTTACTGCATAAACTTTCATTAGAAAACTCAAAATTTGTAGATAAATAATTATCTAATTCAGGATTATTAGTTGTCGTATCCCTAGATTTTTTATTTCGTTGCAATAACCAACGATCCCCTGCGCTAAGTCTTGTTTGAATTACTGGTTCGCTACTACTAGATTGACCTAATATTCCTGAGTTATATCTTACAATATAATCATTAAATAAAATAATTAAATCACTTCTTAATTTCGTCAGTATGCTCGTAATATCAATGTCATCTAATATTCCAAAATAACCATAGTAAGCTTGTATACCACCATTCAAACCTTCTAATTTAAATCTAGGATCAAAAACAGCAGCAATAAGATAAAGTAAAGGAATTTCTCTAAAATAATGCAACCATTTTACCTTCATAACAGTAATGACTTCGAGCAAAACAAGATCATTAGGGTCGTCACTGTCAACATGCTCATCGAGAGTGCCAACAATATTCAAACTCTCAAGAAGAAATAAATGTGCTGTAGGATAATAAACACCGCTAAAAACTAAAGTAGCATCATTAAATACTCTTAAAATATCTAAAAAAATTTCACAAATATCTCATTGACCAGGATAAAGTGTGATATTTTGAACATGTTGAGAAAAAAAACTACATAATGCATCTTTGTATTGAAATGCTTGACATAAAAGAAAATAAGTAGAATTCCAACGTGTTGGAACGTCTCTAGAAAATTTAATCGGTTTAATACCATTTATTTTACAAAACTTGGTCCATTCTCTCCTAACTTGAGAATATGACCAAATACAGTTAAGTGCCATTTTAATTGGATCAAGGAAATGAGATAATAATTTTAGACCGTCTTGCACACATAAGTTTAGGACATGACATGTACAACGAATATGAAAAAATCGACCCCCTAAATTTGGTTGACATATTTCTTTTTTAAATCATTGATAGATGCAGTATTTGCAGATGAATTATCAAATCCAATTGTTAAAATTTTTTCTCCTAAACCATATTCATCAAAAATTACCTTCATCATTCTATAAATATTATGTGCAGTATGTTGGTCATCAAAAACTCTAAATGCAATAAGTCGTTTTTGCATGGTAAATGATGCATCAATCCAATGACAAGTCACACCCATGTATGAGTGTGTTTGCCAATGGTCACTCCAAATATCAGAACATACAGAAATACGTTTTTTAATCTCTTTAATATTTCATTTAAAATAATTTTACCATCTTTATATAATTTGAAAATATGACGTTTTGTTGTGTTTCGAGTCATTCTACATGCAGCAGGGTTTAAAGCATTATGCACGTAATTAGTAAAATGAAGTTTTTCACCAAAGCTTAAGGAAAGATGTGCCATACAAGTTAATTTCGCAAATTCTTCTCTATTTTTTGCATCAGAATATTTAAATAAATCTACACTACTCGTACCTCTACTAGATGATGCGTACCTGGCCATTTGAGTCTGCGTCGTATCAATGCCAAATTCAACCGGATGATGTTTCTCCATGTGCTTGATCATATTGCCGTATCCACCAGAAAATTTATAGATAACCCCACAATAGTTGCAAATTGCTCGTTGTGAACCATCTTCTAGGCGTTCCAAAGTAAAATGAATTTTGAAAATATCGGAGGACCGAGCCTTAACTTCTCTTCTCCGTGATTGTGCACTGACACTAGGGCCGCTCTCTTGGGTTGCATATTTGACATTATGTTCTCGGATGAGCTTGCCATTTTTTTTTTGAGAAATTAGGAAGAAAAATAAGAAAATTGAATAATTGCGATGCGAATGATAACAAATTAACAACTAAATAAATTGAGATTGAGAATAAGAATATAAGATTATAAGAGAATTGTATTGAAGTAAGATTGAGAATAGGAGAATTATAGAAAATGAGAGAGATGAGAATTTAGTGTGATGAAATTATGAAAAATGAATCATATTTATAGAATTTTAGAATTTTTTTGATACAAAAAATGCACCTAAATATAACCGTTTTATTACCGTTATTAGGGGTACATTAGTAATTTTTATTTTATATAATAAAAATATTTTTTTTTAATTCTTTTATTTTTTTTTTTTTGGCAGGGAGCCAAACGGCTCCTGCATCCCCCAACGGCTACTAGCCGTTGGGGGAATTAGGGTTCCTATTGGAACCCGACGGTTCCAACCGGAACCGGAACCGGAACCGTTCGGTTCCGGTTCGGACCGGTTCGAGTTGGGGTGGAACCCCAACCGAACCGGTCCAATTCCGGTTCGGTTCCGGAAGCCCGGTTCCAACCGGTTCGGTTCCGGTTCCGAACCGGAACCGTGACCGGTCTACTCAGGGCTATGACTCACCTCCACGCCTTCCTTACGGCCCATTGGTTCTTCACTATCAGGCAGAAAAAAGGGCTTCCTTTTTTGCTTCCTTCCCTTCATAGGCAGCTCTTCCTCCTCATGGTGCCGTTTTCCTATAAGCTCTTTGCCTCCACTTGAGTTCGAAAGTAACGGTAGGTACTCTAGATCTCTGTTTTAGCTTTCTCCATTTTCCCCCACTTGGGCCGTAGATGAAGTCTGGCCTGACATTTTCGTTGCCAGCTCTTTTGGTATCCCTAAAAACTCTATCGGCTGGCTTTCCCCAAATCCCGAGCAACCTCATATAGAGTCAGCTTTTGGACTAGGTGAGATTTTGGGGTTATCCCTACGCAGATAGGCTTTTGCACTTTTTGGGGATGCGAACTTCTTTTGGCTCAGAGTTAGGTTTTGTGATATGCTTGCTGGTCGATGTTGGGTTAGGGTGAGGTTTTCCGGCGAGTGGTGCGTGTCTAGGGCAACTAGTGGTTGCAGTTCTCTGAGTTTAGCAGAATATGGTTTTGGGAATTTTGAGTAACTGTGTGGTACTCCGGACTATAAGGTGTTGGTTTTGGGTTACAGGCATCAGTATGTTTGGGACTCTATATTCTACTTCTACCAGCTCTGTGCCCCTCCTCTTTTGCATTAACTTTCATCCAATGCCCAAAATTTAGCCTGTTCTGTTTCTGGACGTCCTCGTCTAATCTTATCCACTCTTCACACTCCCTGCAACAATGTCCCGACAAACGACAGAAATAGCAGAATTCGGGCAATCTTTCAAACAGAATGGGAATGGTTGTTGCTTCATCTCCAGTTTGTTCCAGCGTAATGCATTTCTTCAGTGGTTTAGTGACATTGAGGGTAATCCTCACCCTTATAAATCTGCCCACACAGGAACCAGATACATCTGAATCAACTTCCACCACCCTTCCAACCTGTTCCCCAAGAAAAGTAGTTGCGTTTTCATTCATGCAAATGATTGGGACATTGTGGATGGAATTGGACCCAAAATTGTGCAAATTTGAATTTTTGTTTCGGAATTTCTCCAATGCCAGATAAAACAGTAAGGACAATCAAAGCATTATCAAAATGCTATGGGCCCGAAGATACGATTCTTCTTCTATCCGTAGACTGAAATAGAAAATTATTTTGCCCCAACAATTCTATTCTAACTCCATGAACAACTCGCCAAGCTTGTTGAATGGTGTATTTGAACGCTTCCTTGTTGATAAGCTTGTTGGAAAACACCCTTCCAGCCAAGCAACACTTCAACATTTCTCCTCCTCCTTGTTGGAGACTAACAGCCTCATTAGCTTTGTCGTCTATGGATATTTCCCCACATAACTTAACTATATCTTCAGTCCTCATTAGATGGCATTCAATGTCTTTAAGGCTATCTTAACAAATCCTTAGAGATAATAAATTCCCCTAATAAACGTTGTGGAAAGGATGCTGGAAGTACCAGAATAGAGTCTTTAAAGAAACTCCCACCAGAAAATAGGGGATGGATTAAACTAAAACCCCTAAAAAACACTTCCACTCAGAAACCTACTATTTGAGGTCCCCAAGTGGTTTGGTGGTGTAGGGTTCAGGATCTGACTTTCAGGTCCTGCGTTCGAGTCCAGATAATATATTTTTTGTAAGAATCTGGGACAACCGGGGTTTACCTTCTCTGCTTAAATCCGAAATGGGTGATTTGGCAGTAGAGTTTCCAACGATTTCAGTGGAATTTCCAAGGATTTCAAAAAAAAAAAAAAAAAAAAAGCTTTGAAAGACGAGACCATGATTTTTTTTATTAATTGAATTAGTTTAGTTTCAATAGTTTTGAAAGAATAACAAAACTATTGGATTTGTTTATTATAATAATAAAACCGATCTAAAAATCAATTTAAACCGATTCCGTTAATATTTCCCACCCTCGACTAACACATTTAATGGGTCCTCAATGATTGAAAGAAAATCAGACTTTCTTTGAAAAAGAAATACATTATTGCCCAGGGCACCCCAGAATCTCAAATTCTTAGGTTAATGAATGCATTGGCTAAACTTGAGTTCATACTTATAAAATACTGTACAAAATATTGTATAGTTACTAATAAACTTTGGCAAATAATATTCCCAAAAGGACTTTAAGGGGACCCACTTATCCAACTTTCTTCCACTCATTGAAATCCCAACAAGTCATCTACTAACGACCCGAAAGCAGATAACCAACTAAACTAACAACAAAGCCTGAACAAAAAGGAAAAGCTATCCAATTCCAAACTCATTACTGAATGGCAACAACTTCTCTGCTTCCCAAAAGCACTTTCCCATTTTCTTCACTCCCATCAACTCACTTCACCAAAACATCATCACTCTTCAACTCACCAGACCACTCATTATTCCCCAAAAGATTTTCTTTTCAAACCCATATAAAGAAGAAGAACCCATGGCTTGACCCTTTCGATGATGGTGAGGATCCTGAGATGCAATATGGCTCATTGTTTGCTGATGGCAAGCAAGAAGAAGATCCCAGGCCTTCTGATAATCCTGATAACCCTTATGGGTTCTTGAAGTTCTCTAAGGGATTTAATCCTGAGATTGCTTCATTGCCGTTGAAAATTAGAGGTGATGTTAGAAGATGTTGCTGCATAATCTCTGGTGGTGTCTATGAAAATCTGCTGTTTTTCCCTGCTATCCAGTTGTTAAAGGACAGGTAATTGCTTAATATTTTTGCTTTTCCTTTGCTTTTCTATGGCATGACTCGCTCGAATCCAGATCTTTTGATTTAACTTTAAGACATTTTACCAACTAAACTGACTGGCACGCAAGACATTGCATTGCTTATTATGATGTTGTTTAGTTTATGTATGTGCATATAATTAGGTACCCTGGTGTTCTTATTGATGTGATTGCATCAGCAAGAGGAAAGCAGACTTTTGAATTAAACAAGAATGTGAGATGGGCTAATGTTTATGATCCTGATGATGATTGGCCTGAACCAGCTGAGTACACTGACATGCTTGGAGTAATGAAGGTGAGTGTATCTATTTTCTTATGAAGATTGCTTAGTTTGTGCTTTCTGATATTTGAAAATCTCTTCGGGTAGTACAAGATGCACAAGGTTCCAATCCTGCTCATACCAGTGCTGCGGTGGGATTTGGTTGTGTGAAAATTGGAATTTGGAAGTTAATGTGCATTTGATAATTTTGATTGAAGCATAAATTTGAGAAACAGCATTTGTAAGCGGAGAGGCGGGCACCTCAATCCGAGCATTAAAAAAAAATATGGTTTCAGTTTTGTTCCCCTCTCTTCACCTGATTCCTCAAAATTGAATAAAACATTTCATTTTATATCACAAATTATGCCTCTTTGAAGTCCAACTAATTTTCCAACACAATGAGGGCATGAGGAAAATCAAAGATATGTTAATTAATCTCATTAAATAACTATCCAAATTTTATCTAATTAAATTAATAAATTTGGTTCTCAAAAATCCATTAACTAATCCATTAGTTCTCAAAAATCCCAAAAACAATAAAACCAGCACAAAACCACTTCCTGATTCTTCAACTACCAATCGAAATACAACTAACTATGGTTCGTTTTACACAACAACCAAGAAGAAATTAGCAAGCAACGATCACCAACAAACATGTCAACAAAAACAGAACAAACAAGAGGTAGATTGAGAGCGTACGACGATGAGTTTAAAGAGATTGGCCTCTTTGGGAGGTAGAGAGGCGCCTATTGTGACGATGTTTGATAGGAATGGTGGCGGTCTGCTGCTAGCCTTCTGACCGAGAGAGAAAAATTGAAGGAAGACGAGGTCGAGAGAGCCGAAATCTGGTTTTTTTTTTTTTTTTTTGAAGGCAACAAAAAAAAAAAAAAAGTTGCGCGTGAGGCAGCGCGGAAAAACCCTAAATCCCGCCAGAGGCGGCCGCCTCAACGCGCCATCGCCCTCGAGGCGGCGACGGGCTCCTCGAGGCGCCGCCTCTTGGCGTTTTTTTTAAACACTGCTTTTAACTCATCCAATAGCTCATCTATTATAGGAATAGGATATTTGTCTGGAACAGTGAGCTTATTCAAAGCCCGATAGGGCACACACATCCTCCATCTTCCGTCTTTTTTCTTAACTAACAGTACTGGACTAGAATACGGACGGGTGCTCCTCCTAATGAATCCTGCTGACAGCAAATCCTTCACAATCTCTATTTTTTGGTAGTAGGGATAACGATAGGGCCTGATATTCGGAGGTACTGCCCCTTCCTTGAGCCGAATAGCATGGTCATGTGGCCTGTGTACAGGCAGTCCTGTTGGTAGCTTGAAACATCAGCAAACTCCTCTATTAACAGTTTCACCTCTGCTGGTATGCCTGCAATATCTTGTGCTTCTATCCCATTTATAACTTTGCATAATCCAAACTCAATCAAGAACCCAATATCCCCTCCTTCAATTGACTTCATCAGATTCTTAAATGACACCAAATTTTTTGATAGAGACGGGTCCCCTTGTTATAATCTGCCCCTCATACACAAATTTCATAACCAGTTTCTGGAAATTTGTGAAAATATCCCCCAACGACTGCAACCAACCCACTCCTAAAACAATATCTGCCGAACCTACTTCAAATGAATGGAAATCCTGCCTAAGCCAAAACCCGTGCACTAAACAGCACCACATTTTTGCATAATCCCCTGCCTTGAACACAATTCCATTACCCATTTGAACTCATTTTGTTGACTCATCCCAATTAAACCTAATCACTCAACCAAATGGGGGGCTATGAAATTATCAGAAGCCCCACTACCACCAACACTACTACTTCCAGACCACCAATTTATCCCTTAACCTTCAACAAACAATTTTTAGAGGAAAACCCTAAAATGGTTTTTAAGGGATAAGCTAGAGTCTCACCTTCATCAACTTCATTTTCAGTCGGAAATGGTGGCAAATCTCCTATGGGCCCGCTGGTTTGAATTTGCATCACCGCACCAGCAATCTCATCGAAGCCAACTGCATCATCTTCCTCAGTCACCACTAAGGGATGGAATTGCTTGTTCTTGCACCTATGGCCAAAGTGGTATTTCTCATCACAATAGAAGTAAAGACCTTGTTCCCTGCGTCGTTGAGCTTCTTTCTCAGTCAATCGGCGCACAAAATCGCAACGGGGAAGTGTGGAATTGGAATCAACTAATCTGTTTTCACAAAGACAGGTTTTGTAATTTAGCCGACCCGGTTCACTGACCCTACTTCTCTGGATCCCGGTTTCTACCCGGCCCGTTTCCAGTGTAAGCCCCACGTGACCAGCGGCAAGATTTTTCTCCTCAATCCTTTGCGCCATCTCCATTACTGCAATTAATTCCTTGGGTTGGTTCAATCTTAACTCAGCCTTAATCTCATCTTGTAAGCCATTCATGAAGGCACCGATGAGCATTTTCATCACCTATATCCAGCAAAGGGGCTGAAATATGTTCAAAATTTTCTTTGTTCCTACTTGGCGAAGAGCCACTCCCCTCTTGTGAGGATCTGAATCTCTTGAGTAATGCTTCCTTAAATTTTGCCAAACAAACAAAAATCGGAGTTCTAGCATCAACCAATTGATACCAACTTAAATAAAGCACAGCCATCCAAACAAACTGCCGCTGCCTGTACCTTCTCATCCTGAGTCACTCGATTAACACTGAAATATCTCTCTACTCGAAACAACCATCCATAAGGATCTTGACCTGAAAACACACGTAAATCTAGCTTTCTCCAAGTAGAATCACCCTTGTTATTTTCAGTATCATTCGTCTCACCATCAACCTTTTCCTTCCCCTTCTCTTTCTTTTTCATCACCTCTGTTAACTCATATCAAGTTGCCTTCACTTCACTGATGTCACCCTTCATGACAGCCACTTCTTTCTCTAATGCATCTGTTCTAGCCTCCATTTTTTGTTTTACCATCCCAGGTCAGCCATTCTGCTCCATTGACTTCAGTTCCATTGACATCAGTAGCTGCTGCAACTTCAGTAACTTCAATCCCTCTGCTTCTCTTCTTTCTCCTGGAATACACAATTGCCACAGGTCTATCAAATTTTATGGTGAATATAATCTAGGTAATTAATATGATACCGTCATGTAATCTAATCAAAGCACTTTAGTTATAATAGGCTTGAAACATTTGCTAGAATTTGTTTATATGCATGTTTAATCTTTTCACTATGTGCATATCTACAACTTACAGGGGCAATCAATTTGGGTTAGATAGTTATACATAGTGCTCTATGCTCGCAGAATAGGTACTATGACATGGTGTTATCGACCAAATTGGCGGGGCTTGGTCATGCAGCATTCCTGTTTATGACAACCGCTCGAGACAGAGTTAGTTATATTTTCCCGAATGTGAATGCAGCTGGTGCAGGATTACTGCTATCAGAAACTTTTACTGCGGAGAGTATGAATCTTTCAGACGGAGGGTACAATATGTAAGTGATTCAAACTGAAGTGCTTGTATGATTTGATTCTATATGAAAAGCTTTTAGTTTCAGGATGAGGTTGTATGATTCAGGTACCAGCAGATGGTTGATTGGCTAGGGAGACCATTTCGCAGTGTGCCAAGGCAGCCGGTGCCCCCACTAAGAGTGTCGATTTCAAGGAAACTAAAGGAGGTTGTAGCTGAGAAATATAAGAATGCGGGTGCAGAGAAAGGGAAATATATTGTGATTCATGGGATAGAGTCAGATTCAAAGGCCTTAATGCAGTCTCGGGGTGATACAGATAGCTTGCTTCCAATTCAAGTGTGGGCTGAAATTGCCAATGGTTTAAGGTACAGAACTTATTGATTCTTTTTTTTTTTTTTCTGAAGTTCACAAATAGAGAGATATGAGCTTAAAATTTTTATTATTTTGTAATTTTGGATGACTAAGCAAGCTTAAATTCAGGAGACTTTTAATGGAGGGATTTTAATGGAGGGGAGGGGAGGTGAGGGGAGGGGAGGGAATGGATTTTAATTAAATATATGTTTGGTTCAAAGGAGGGAAGGGGGGTAGGAGAGAATTTTTAATTAGATATATGTTTGGTTCAAGAAGGGAGTGGAGAGATTTTAAAACTAATTTACTATTTTATCCTTGTAGCCTTTTATAAATAAAATTAAAACAATATAGGCTTATATTATCTTTAAATTAAACAAAGAATAAAATTAAAATTAAAATATCTACATAATACGTATTATTAAAATAAAATTAAAACAAATATAGAGAAGAGAATAAGAAGAATTGAATGATGAAGCAAATATAAGAGGGATCTGTAATTAGGACACTTTTGGATTTTAATGTATAAGTAGGGATAATTTAGTCAATGTATTTAAAATTTTAATTGCTCACTTTCTCTCTCCCCACCAAAACCCCCCACTTTTGGAGGGGAGCTAAAATTGGCTTAGGAGGGATTTTGCTCCCCTCCCCTCCCCTCCCCTCCCCTCCAAAAAATTGAACCAAACAAACAAAATTTAAAATAATCCCTCCCCTCCCCTCCCCTTCCCTCTCCAAACCCCCCAACCAAACACACTCTAATGCTACTGAACTGGCATAGTCTTAACTGTTATTTCTTTATTATACATTTCCAAGTGTTGACCCTTTATAAGTTTAAGCTTACGTCTGTATAATGTTGATCCAGATCTATTACGTGATATTTGGAAAAATTTGAACTATTGATATGTCATGACAGGGAATTTAAGCCAGTTTTTGTTATTCCGCATGAGAAAGAAAGGGAAAACGTGGAGGATGTAGTTGGAGATGATGCCAGTATTGTGTTTATCACCACGCCTGGACAGGTACTTATGTCTTCTTATTAACTTTTTCATTTAATTATATTGATGAAGGAAAGAATGAAAGGAATAAGAAGAAAAATTGCCTCTCTTCAATGAGGTTCAGTGTGGAAATGAGACAGTCATAATTTTAGTTTAACGAGGCCTATCTTAATATTTGTTTAGCAGCCCTTATGATACATCTTTCCCACTAGTAACATAGCATGCAAATATCAAACATAATTAATTGGCAACACTGTGATATCAAGATACAAAACTTTTCTGAATTTTTATGCTGACGCTTACTATTCAATCATTGCATCTTCTTTAGCTTGCCGCTCTCATCAATGACTCAGCTGGAGTGATAGCTACAAATACAGCTGCTATACAACTTGCAAATGCGCGTGAAAAGCCTAGGTAATTTAATATTTTTCAAGGAAACTCGTTAGTTCACTACAGGCTTTCACATGCGAAACTGTACATTCTGTCGCAATTTTGTGTTACCATGATCTGAATCGGGAACTCTGATAACATCATTAAAAGAGTTCTATAACTCACAATACATTTGGCTTTCTGTTGCCATTTTTTGCAGCATTGCATTGTTCAGCTCTGAGCTGAAGGGAAGACTATTTGTACCAAATGCAGAAGAGAAGAAATGCACTATCATTCCATCAAATACAGGAAAATTAAAAGACATTCCAGTTGAGGGTGTGCTAAATGCAATGCAGATTTTTAATGAATCGCTAGCTCTAGCCTAAAGCGCACGGAATATTGTTTTTCTCGTATTTCTATTTTGCTTCTGTGTATTTTCAAATGTATATTGAAATTAATAATATGATAGTTGTGATTAATTGATAAGAACTCACAATATTTACAATGTATTGCAAATTGATAAACGCATAAATGAAAGCATTGTACTGATTGTGTGATAATTGATTGATGAAAATAAAAGAAAGTAGAGTTTAACATTTCAAGCATGCTAGGGCTCCCTCTTTACAATTTCCTTTCAACAAAAAAAGACCCCTCCACTATACCCCTCCTCCTAGTTTAATAACAGAATCCGCTAAAAAAAAAACAAAAAAAAAAAAAAAATGATTGGAATCCACAGGTGGTGCTCTAAATATTTGACATCTGACAGTGGTCCTGTCAAGCCTTTTGGTTAAGCCCAGCAGCAACCGCAACGACATCTCCTGCTCCAAATTCTCAACATCACCAGCATTAGTCTCCAAATTCTCAGCATCACAGCATTAGTAATTTCATCAGTAAAGTCCCTAGATTTTATCATGACAGCAACAACAGTTGGAGACCTTCTCTTTCGCCTGGAATACACATTAACCATAGGCCTATCATCACTCTCCTCTAAATTAGCAACCTTGTCCTCAAGGTTGAAAGTCGGAAATGTGCAGCGATAGCACCAGCTAATTCCCAACTGTTGTCGCATTCAGGAAGACCAATCCATTTAATAAGCACCTCAAAATTTCCATCCAACAAACGGTGAATTTTTTTCACAGATTCAGGTGTAACCAATAATTCCAATTCCTTATTAAGAAAATGAGGCAAAGGCCGGCTCACCACACCTGATGGTCCCCATAATGTTGATGGTGTCACTACCTTCAATTGCGAGACATGAAATACAGGATGAATGACAGCTTCCTCAGGTAATTTAAGCTTATAAGCCACATCCCCAATCTGCTTTTCTATTGGAAACCGCCCGTAATATCGACGACTTAGCTTTTGATTTGGCCGTTTAGCAAGGGACTTAAATTTGTATGGTTGAAGGCGCAAATACACTAAATCATCATGTTGGAAATGAACGTCTCTTTCTCTTTTTATCTGTAATTTGCTTCATGTGATTCTGAGCCACAATGAGGTTATTTTTTAACACATCCAACAAGGCATTGTGATCTTTAAGAAGCAGCCTCACATCCTCTACAAGGGGTAACTCATCAGTAAACTTTAATAGAGTGGGAGGTGGTCGCCCATACAAAGCTTCAAATGGTGTTATACCAGCAAATATATGGAAGGTGGTATTGTACCAAAATTCAGCCAAAGACACCCACTTTATCCACTGTTTTGGATGCCCATTGACAAAGCACCTTAAATAGTCTTCTATGCATCTGTTAACAACCTCTTTCTGCCCGTCGGTTTGTGGATGAAAAGCAGTATTCATTTTCAGCTTTGTACCAGATAATTTGAATAGTTCCCCAAGAATGACTCACAAAGATAGTATCCCTATTTGAAACTATGGATTTTGGAAAGCCACGTAATCTGACAACTTCTTTAGTAAATAACATAGCTACCTCTTTGGCTGTGTAAGGGTGTCCAACAGTGTTATTAAAGGCGCGCCTACATAGAGGCGATGGTTCATGCGCCTAAAGGTATGCAAGGCGAGGCGAAGTTGATCAGGCGCGCGCCTACGCGTTGAGGCGCTCGCTTGCTCGTTGTAAAAAAGGCGTGCCTCAGGCGCTAAAAAGGATCCACTTTTATTTTTAATAACCCACCCAAACCCGACCCCTCAGACTATTTTAGACCAAAAAAAAAAAACCCTAACTGCCGAAATTTGTATCATTCACAGCCACCTCTATTTTTTCCTTCAAAACCTAAGCCCCCTCACAAAGATTCTCCACATCTTTCTCTACAGTTCTCCATATCTTTGACGATCTCCAGATTCTCCACATCTTTCTCTCGAATCTCTCCAAAGAGGTATGTTGTTTTTTTTAATAGTCCAAATCACCCAACCTCTATTTTCTTTTTTAATTTTTTTTGGGCTGGAGCAGCAGCAGCACCCTGCTGCTGCTGTTACATTGATATGGATTGTTGAATGTTGACATTGATATGCATTTTATTATGAATTTAGGATATTATCATTATGGATGCAAGTATTGGTTCTAGTTCCAGTAAATTAAGAAAGGATCCTGCATGGAAGTATGCAATAAGTTTGGCACACCCAAACAATAAAATGACTTGAAGTGCAATTTTTGTGGGAAAGTTTCAAAAGGTGGAGTATATCGAGCGAAACAGCACCTTGTAGGGAGATTTCAAAATGTAACTGGTTGTACAAAATGTCCTCCGGCTGTTCGTGAAGAAATTAAAGACTTCATGCACAAAAAAATGGTTGCGAGCATTGAGGAGAGAGAAAAAGAATTAATGTATGACATTGATGAAGATTTAGGGTATAGTGATGAAGATGTAGATGCTGAAATTAATCAAAGTGGGAAAAAAGTTGTTGGGCAGAGTTCAAAGAGAAAAAACGTAAAGCAAATGGGCCCGCTTCACTTGTTTTTATTTCAACTTCAACAGTATAGAAAAGACCAAATGATGGGAAGATACGGCAAACATCTATCAATGATGCATGTAAGAAAGAATTAAGGGGGAGAGCTTCTGAAGATATTGCTAGGTGGATTTATGATTCGGGTGTACCTTTCAATTGTGTGAATCATCCAACTTTTAAGAAGATGATTAGTTTAACCAAGTCTTATGCAACACATGCAAGATAATTTAATCAACACACAAGTTCGCATACCCATGAACATTAATAAAGAATGAAGGCGAATGCATAATTCCATAAACGGCATCCATAATGACATAAACACATGCATGATTAACCAATATTTAAGTTTGCACACATAGGAGTAAATGAAATCAAAGCGAGCGCACAATCTCATGAACATATCAAATAGATAAATGCGGAAATATAAATGACGGAATAATAAAAGAGAGATGTGTCCAATAGTTTGTCCGTTTTTAATATAGGACTTCGCATGCCCGGTTGGACGTATTCCACGTCCAACCAAACATGCATTTTCCAAGACGACAAAATATAACAAAGGGTGCCCTCAGGTCTTACCTTTTAAGTCGCTTCTCGGAAGTGCGTTGGGACATCGCCGTAAGGTTTAGCGTTTCCACTGTTTTTACTGGTTCTCTGTTTCCGCTCGCTGTTTTCTCTATTTTCACTCGCTGTTTCCACTTGCTGTTTTCACTTGCTATTTTCTCTATTTTCACTGCAGTTTTCAGGCTGTCTTTCATGGTTATTTTTGGTTGAAATAGGGGACTGTTTGGGTACTGTTTTTTGGATTGTTTTAGGGACTGTTTTGGTATGTTTTCTGGACTGTTTGGGGATGTTTGTTTGGTGAAGGGTTTGTGTTTTGTGGCTTAGTTTTGGTCCATTTCGTGGGTGAAGGGGTATGTGGGGCTGTCGGTTATTTGTGCGTTTGTATGTCAAAAAAAAGAGACCATGTGTTGTGAAGCTTGAGAGAGAGAGAGGCTTAGATTTGTAGACTACGTGTCTGTTTGATTCTTTATGTTGATGGGTTGCTTTGTTCTTCACGTCCGGGCCTATATGTCACACTGTTATGCATGCGCTGTCCTATTTCTGTTTTGCTTGTGTTGTTTCATTGATGGTTTGTTTCACTGGATATTGTCGTGTGTCTTAGGGTTGGCTGTTTCACGTCTAGGGCTGTTCGTTGCTGGCTTTGTCCACGTTGATCACTGGTTCCACTCGTCCAAGGCTGCTAACTGGATTCACTCGTCATTTGTTGTTAGCTTTTTTTGTTTTTGGTCGGTCAATGGGGGCTTGATCGAAAGGTTTGTTGTTGTGTGTCACTTTTGGCTGGTGTGTGTTTGAGCAATCAGTTTGCCGTGAGTGGATTTTAGGGTTTATTGGCTTTCGTTTGATTCGTTCGGTCAGTGGGGTGTAGTTTGTGAGTTTAGGGTTTTATTATTGTTTTTCAATTGCCGAGAGAAGGGGTATGGTCATTGGGTGTGATTCTTCATGAGAGATGAGTTTTTTAGGGTTTCATGGGTGTGTTTGCTGCGTCCTTCCATGAGAGAGAGAGCCAAGAGAGGGTTCTTGTAGAGAGAAGAGTGTGTTTGTGATTCACGTGGCTTGTGATTGTTTAATGGTGCATGAGGTTTATGGTTTTTGTCTCGTGCCTATGCCGTGTGAGTTCATTGTTGCGTGAAGCTTTGTGGCATGTGATCTTTGACCGTGAGTCTTAGAGAGAGGGGGCGTGAAGATTAGGAGGAAGGCGGCCGAGAGAGTTGTTCCGTTTTGGTTGGCCGTGTAAGTGAGTATGGTGTGTGAGTGAGAGGAGGAAAGAAGCTTAGGGTTTTTTGTGTGGATACCGTGAATGTCCTCTCTTTGGGGATTTAGTTTGTGTGTCTTTTTATAGGAGTGGGTTAGGGTTGTCCTTGTATGGGTAGGAAATGAAGATTGTTTAATTATGGGGAATATTTAATTGGTGGGTTATAAGGAAATGATTTCTTTAATTTAGGAAGGTGATTTGTTTTAGTTTAGGAAAAGGATTTAAGAGATTTGATTTGATTTATTTAGTTTAGGCATGTGATTTGTTTTGATTTATTTAATTTGGGAATGTGATTTGATTTGATTGATTTGTTTTGTTTTAATAGCCCAACAGGTTTACACTTTTACGATAATGTGGCTAAACAACTTCAAATGATAGGGGGCCCAAACACAAGTGGCCCATCGGCATTTTAGAAACTTTCGGCCCAATCGTCATAAGATACAATCTCGTCCCAGTTTAAATGGCCCAACAAGCTCATACCTCATGATAAAAAGTCTAATAAATGATGATGGTCCCAAACACAAGCATAAAAGGATGTTTCTATTGGTCATACATGGTTCACATGTGGGTTTATGGAGTGTAGACAAAGGCTCCTGCTGGCGAAGGATTGCCTACAACTAGGTCTCCCCACTAAAGGGAGTGATCGCACCTTTTTTATACCCTAGGGTACGTGCCAACGAGTGATGATACATGAATGACTGTCAAATGGATTTCTTATTGAAGATTCCCCAGAGGGAGGGTGGAACGAACTCTCTTAAATACCATATCCTCTTAGGCTCTTATCGCCTTGGTGATAGGAATATACAATAGGTCCTCCAAATTAGTCCATCACGGTAAGCTTCGAGTAAATGATTATCTAGGTGCCTTCACAGCTTTTCCTTTCAGCTATAGAAAGGTAGTGAATGAAGGAAGACACCACACCATTACCTAGCTCTAATAAAGCCTTTGGTTAAACCCCTTGGTCCTAACCCACTTGTAGACACGGTTAAATAAAGCAAAAATCACAAAATATTACAAGATATTATTTCGGGGCCGATTCTCTATCCCCAGTGGAGTCGCCAAACTGTAGGACACAAAAATTGGTGACGCTGTCCCGGGCTCGCGTAGTATGGAGTAGCCCGCAGGGGACTAAACCGGAGAAATAAAATGGAGTCGCCACACAGTGTGAACTGGGAAATGATTTAAGGTCGCACTCACCCCTCGCAA
>SKCR01027703.1:0-125075 GCA_019454045.1 Zanthoxylum bungeanum
AAGCCTCACATTTTGGGGAAAATGATCCAATCACAATTTCATGAAATTGATCCAATCAATCTTTAATTCAACATCTTTTTAAGCACACTTAATCAAACAATTTAACCAAATCATGCTGAAAATCAATTTACCCAATTTTAACCCTAAATTTTTTCTTGCTCATAGATACCATTGTTGGAATTCTCTAGGCATCCCAAGATCATTTCAAGCATTGAAAATACAAGTGAATACAATCGAGGAATGCCGGAATACTCACATCGATCGGTTGAGCGACGCGGTGGACAACAAAAATTCTTCTTCTCCCTCCTAGAGTGCTCGGCAGTGGAGCTGCTTTTGATGTCCCAAAATTTCGGCCATGGATGATCCTTGAAGCTCCAAGCTTTGTGAAGAAATCCCATGCTCAAAAGTGCGGTTCCCTATCACCTATGTATGAACTCATTTGAGTGCTAGCTCTTGATGATTTTGTCACAAAATCACCTAGCTTTCTTCTTCCTTGTTCACGGTTTTGCCCAGAAAAACAGAAGAAAAAACAGTCCAAGACCGTGAGAGAGAGAGGAGGGAAAAAAAGAGAGAGATAGAAGTGTGTATTAGATTAATTATTTTCTAAAAAAAATTAAAACATATACCATATACCATATACCATATACCACTTTCAAAAGTCAACAAGGTTTTGCAGCCAAAATTTGGCAATTTATTGCTTCCAAACAAACCCAATCAACTATTCACATCACCCAATCAATCAATGTGATAAGTTGTCACATCACTCAAAGTGACTAATGATTTGACGCTTGATGCGACTAGCGATTTGACGCTTGATGTGACTTACGTGCCACACTCAAATTCGAAATGCGAATGCGCTCGCAAACATTATCGGGCTCGGGTTCGCTAATTCTAAATTAACAAATTTTCCGTTGCGACGCAATTAAATGATTATGCCTAGCGAAATCATTATTCACGTCGCTAACGAATTAATTCTAAATTAATTCGTTCACCCGAATTAAAATCTAATTTTAATTCCGCGTCGAAATCCAATTTCGTATAACATATCGAATATATTATTTTAATCGATTAATTCCAAATTAATCGTTATCTCTCTTTAAATGATATTTTATCCCAGATAAAATATCTCCATAATTATCCCAGATTAATTTTCTCTCATCCAATTAATCCCAGATTAATTAAAGTGCGAGTCATACGTCATCGGTGAATCTTCGGGAAGTGACCCATGAGATCCCCGGATATGTTGGCGTAGTAAATACGGTCATCGGACTATCCAAACACGTAAGTACCTCGTACTACGTTTGTACCGATTTACAAGACAATGTTGGCTTCTAGCAAAGCGCCATGCCTACACAATTCTCCAGAAACATGCTTACAGGAATAAGCGATCTATATCAGGCGTAGTATTGCGTATTTCGATCCAGTATCGGATGTCACGTGCTAGGCCTGGGGCTGGAATTGTGTATGCCCCGTACGAAGCACATGTCGGATGTCTGGTAACTAGTCTCTATAATCGGATAAACATGACCTTGTCATTTTATCCCGATGACTGTAGTACATAAGAGAACCAGTATCGTATCCTACGTGACCATCATCTCCATATGATTGGAGTGATACTTCCGTCTTGACATCACACCCAACACACTACGATTCTCAATATACCCAGCAGAGGCGTACACATAACCTGTTAAGGCTCTGGATAGCCAAAACCAAAGTATATTGATTGTCGCAAGTATTAGCGGTGCAAGTCTCAGGTTAAGACCAAATACACCTACCCTAATTTCGGACTTCCATAGACACATAGTCATACTACCAATGGAATTCCGAGGGGGTCTATCCAGAGCGAAGCTGTTTCCCGTACCATCGGTAAAACACAACCTCCTATTACACTTGCATGAGTATCCTATACCCAAATATATGAGAACTATGTGTTGTGCCCTCACAAACGCGCGCACAAGTGTAATACTAGTCTTTTACGCATTATCGATGTCCAATCTCGATAATACTCTGACTAGGATATTTAATGATTTATCCTTCGTGGACTGATACTGTCTTATATCATTCTCAATCCAGGAACTAATCATATGGACCTCCTATCATTTATAATCTTGGTGATCTAATCACAAATGATAAGAGAGCAATCCTTTGTCACATAGTTAATTTGTACAACAACACCATGATCTGTACAAATAGTGACGCTATGGGTCATAATTGTCCAACATCTTGCACAACCACAGCCAAACCCAAGAGTCATCAAAACTCTCACGATGGTAGTTCTGATAGTCAACACATAGATCATGTTAAATATGTTATTACTCTTCACAGAGGTAAAGTCATCCACAGATCCATTCTTGAACCACGTGAAGTTGAAAATAAGTCAGCTTTAGAGGTTAAGGAAAGGGTTAATGAACCATTACCTACAGTTGATGACAATGATTTTTCACATGCACCTTCATTTCCTCAAGCATTGAAAACAAAGAAATTGGACTATTCCCCAGAGATATATGAAATATTCAAACAGGTGAAGGTCAATAATTATTTGTTAGATGCCATCAAACAGATGCCATCTTATGCCAAATTTCTAAAATACTCGTGCACCGTTTAAAGAAAATATCAGGTAAGAAATAAAGCTTTTCTAGCTGAACAGGTAAGTTCCATTCTCTCAACCGATAATGCATTGAAATACAAAGACTCTGGTTGTCCAACTATTTCATGTATTATTGGAAATCACAAAATTGAATATCTATTACTTGATCTTGGAGCCAGTGTCAATTTCCTTTCATTTTCGGTTTATTAACAACTTAATATTGGCGAGTTAAAACCAACTTCAACTACTTTTTCACTTTCCAATAGATCAATTAAGGTACCGAACGGAATTGTGAAAAATGTGTTATTACAAGTCGATAAATTCATATATCATGTGGATTTTATTGTTTTAAAAACACAATCGGTAGCAGACAGTTACAAGCCAGTTCCTGTAATACTTGGTCATCTATTTTTAGCAACAGTTACTGTTTTAATTAATTACATAAATTGAAACATGAATTTGTCATTATCAATATGACGTTGGAGTTTAATGTTTTTAATATATGTAAGCAACCATATGATGAAATAAGAACATGGAACTAATTAACCAATTTTGGAAGAATATATTCAGTGGAGTGAATCTGACCCTATGGAAATATGTACAACTAATTTTCTTGAATCAAGTACGTAATTAAATTCGGATATTTCTAATGATTTTTCTTTACTTGATTCCACACAGAACTGGAAGAAGATGGAGAGGAATAAGACTTTGAGGAACTGGGAACACTTGAAGAAGAGAAAAATGAGGAAGCGCCCAAATTGGAATTTAAAAATTTTCCAGAAGGACTAAAATATACATTTCTTGGAGATAAGAAAACTTACCTTGCAGTAATTTCTTCTTCCCTTACAAGCGGTCAAGAAGGTAAGTTGTTAAATATGTTGAAAGAACATGAAAAAGGAATTGAATGGACTTTAAAAGATATAAAATGCATTAATCCTTTAAAATGCACACGCATAATACATTTAAAAGATCATTTCAGGACACATCGACCACCCAAAAAAAGGTTAAACCTTTACAAGAAAGAAGTTGTTAAGACATGAGTCCTTAAAGTTCTTGATTCATTCATCTCTTACATACTTGGTTTTGAGAAAGTACATATGCTAAGAAACAGAGAGCTAAACAATTAGGTGTTTGTTATAAATGCGCACGTTGGAGGTGCAACACTTGGTTTCGTTCTTTAGGAATGATGTCTAATAATCGCGAAAAAAAAATCAATACATTAGAGATGGCTTGAATAAGGAGTCATTAGATAATATGTCATTGGATTTTGAGACACATCCTAGTGGATTTGATAGACTGATTCGTAATTTACATACATAATTTCAAGAAGAAAGACAACAATACAGTCTCTAAAATCAGACTTTAAAAGACATTGTTTGCCAATTTATAAGAAAATTGGATGGGAAGTATATCCCCGACCCATAGAGGGCATTCAGACCGTTATTGGATGTAAAACTAGAGGAATTTGTGAGCCACAATCAGAACTACCAGTACATATCATTTACTGTTTTGATTTCATTTTATTGTATTAATATGTAACCTTTCTTTTTAGTAGCAGTGTTGTAAATTCAATTGTCAATTCCACATTAACCAAATGATGTCTTCTAAACTCTACTTCTTATTATTTAGACAATGGGGACATTGTCTCAATTTGGTTGGGGGTAGGGAATAATTGACTATATAATTTCATTTTTTTTAAAAAAATTTATTTTTGGGTTGTTTTTTTTAAAAAAAAAATTATTTTTATGTTGTTTTTTGTTCTATTTTTATTTTGTGTGTAAAAAAAAATTAAAAATAAAAAAATTTGTGTTGATTTTCTTTTGTATTTAAAAAAAATCATACACAAACCAACAACAAATTTTTGATTAATCAAGTAGAATTGTTGTTCAAAGATGGTAGTGTAAGGAGTTTTCGCTCTTAAGACGCATCTCAATATATTTCGTAACAAGTTATTTTTGTTCTCTTCTTTTTGAATCATTCAAATTTGTGAATTCTTCATAATATTGATTAAAGTTTGATATCCATATACTCATTTGATAGGTACTATCAACATATATGGTAACATATGATCGTGGGTTGTAAGTGAAAATTTTATAATATTCAGTTCCCTAGTTTGTTAGAGATAACACCTAAAGGTAGTGGAATGTGCGTTTTTATTCAAAAAAATAAACTTTTACTTAGTGACTGGACATCTTGTCTCAGCAAGAAGTGATTATTCGAATAAAACGGTAGAGTTTGAGTTAGTTTAAAAAAATTACAATAAAAATAATCAAATTTTTACTTAGTAACCAAACATCTTCCCTCAGCAATCAGTGATTGTTCGCGTACAACAGCAGGGCTTAAGTTGTTTTAATAAAAAAAAAAAAAATGTGTGAATAAGTTTGATTTAGTAGCCTCTTTAACTCGAGAAATTAAGTCTGTATAGGTGTTTTAACACTCAGTACCCTAAGGCCAACTGGTTTAGGAGTCACTGGCCCAAAGCTCATTACATGGTTAAAGAGAAAGCTTAAGGAAATCATACACTTCTTCTTTTTGACATATGAGATCCGAGTAATTAAGTCTGTAGGGGTGTCTTAATACCTAGTGCCCTAAAGGCAACTGGTTTGGAAGTCACTAGCCCAAAGCTCGTGACAAGGATTGAAGATGTATTATCCAAAAAAACTATTTTTTTTTGTATTTATAAATAAACTTCCATTGCCAAAAAGGTGTGAACTCTAATATAATTTTAAGACAAAAATATTACTTTTTTTTCAATAAGACATATGAATATTGTGGGCCCAATGAATTGATTGGTACTTTATTTTATATGTGTATGTAATAAGAGTATACAATACAGAAGAATTTACTTATTTGATGATTTAGGAAGAAATAAAATAATTATTAACTTGGATAAACATTTTTAGTTTTCGCTTAAATTACTAGGGACTAATAATAATCTGATTGCGGGTGTGTAATGAACACTAAAAATATATAAAACATAAATTTAATTATTATTCCACGATCACATTATGTTCCTTCATTCGCATAAGTGTGGTTCCAGGACAAAACCATACTTTTTTTTTTTGAAATCGTTGGAAACCCCGCCACCAAACCACCCATTCTGGGCCGCGGCGCAGGTAAAACCCTCGACTGCCCCAGGCTCTTACAAGAAGTTGCACCCCCTGGATTCGAACCCAGAACCTCAAGGTGAGATTCTGGACCCTTCACCACCAAGCCACGCCCCTTGGGGCACAACACCATACACCTTCATCGTACTTGCTATGAATTTGTTTGCTACCGAGGTAAATTTACTTCATAAAGTATAAGTAGGTGAGTAGATAGTGTTGGTCGTCGCTATAGATATGTTAGGTAGTCTTATAATTTTTTTTAGGTAAATTATCATTGATTTATTTGATAAATAACATAAGTATGATTTACCAAGAAAATTTTAAATTGCTCCATTTTCCACCTAATGTTCACTTTTTTACTTTTATGAGGTGAAAAATATATAATTTTCCTTAAATTAATTGGAAAAATTTTAAGCTTAAGTGGAAAAGTTAACAATTTTTAAACTGCAGATGAAAAAGAGATTGAATTTAAAAGTTTAGTGGCAAATGATACTTACTTTTTTTATTAATGGAAAATTGATAATTTCATTTTTTTTAATAACTAATGGTGGACTCAAGGGTCTAAATTTTTTTAATATAATATTATAATATAGGTAAATGTTTCAAAATGTAACTATTGAGATTGGATCATCAGGACATTCATTCTCAATGGATAATAAGATAATTTCTCAAATAAAAGTTAGTACATTTTTAAAATTAAAAAGAAACATATGTACTATAAATAAATAACCCTAGACTCTATAAGCAGCTCCAGAAGAAGGTTTTACTATTTGCATAATATTTAGAAGTACATAAATTTAATTGAGAACAAAAATTCTAAAATACAATTGTGATTTCACATCATCCAAATAATAATAATTTAATTATATTTTATTATAGATGTTAAAATATTAAAAAAAAAATTATAAAATACATGATAGGGATTTTTCTTTTTTAGATCATGATAGGTATATTTAATACTACATATATGCTTATTAATTAATTAACATGAATCGTGGTGAAGTCATAATAAGATCAAGGCCTTGAGACTTTTCATGCTCATATAATGCATAATATCAAAATAGCCTTTTAAGTTTTAGAATTTTTAAAATACCTCTGCCAAGTGCCAATGTAGAAAATTTTGGAATCACCCCTAAACTAAATTCTTGGCTACGGCCTTAGGCTCGGTATCCAAGCCAAATGAGAAATTTTTGTATGGAATCGATACATCATGTAATTAATATACTATCGAATCTTTATTTGACATGTGATAATATTTTGGTAATATTTTATTATAATTAGAAAAAACAGTGTAGCACATGTCAGATTTATTATCTCGTGTCAGATAAAGATTGAATGATACATTAATTATGTGATATACCGATTCCATATAAAAATTTCTCCAAACGAACTTCGAAACAAACTAATCTAGAATTATAGATACTCTTGGTAGATTACCAAGATTCCTAATTGTAAATATCAGCAAATTTTGTAAAATATTATTTTGAAAAAACAAATGGCTTATGATCTAAGCAACTTTCACATACTCCATCCCACATTTTGAGGATCGAACATATCGAATTAAAGGCCTAACAATTGTACAGCATTAAACAAAACTAAAGCAACTGTCACTTTATCTTTTGCCGTCCATTAACCTTCCGGCGTCCACAAAATAACCAATAAACGGAATTTGAGCGCAAACCCATATTCTAATATGGTTCGCAAAAATAGGGTGTGAGCAAAGAGGAAAGTTTAAATTTGCCTCAACATTCTCACGACTGACTTGACTAACATTCATATTTGTGCATATCTATGTGTATCCCTCTCCCCAGAAGGAAAAAATCAAAAACAAACCCCCAAGTCCTCCAAACGCATGAATTTTTATAAGAAAATTATATGTCATGGCCTAACAGCTAATGGTGTCTTGTGTTTAAGCTACGAAGCGTTACACCATGTAAAAATTTTGTGTATCCAAGTAAACTAAGTTTTCCGTCCGAGTTTCTAATCCAATCTTTGAGAAACGAATAAGCTGAAGGGCCAACATTCAATTCCTGCAGTAAAGGGTTAAAAAAAAAATTGGAGATGAATAACAAACGTAGACATGAATACATTAGTTTAAGAAGAGGGACTTCAATAATTTTGAAAAAAACGAGATACCCGTGCCAATTCGTCTATTGATATGACTCGGTTTCCTTCCTGCTCAAAATACTCAAAAGCAGTGGAGGCTATCTGTTCCCACCCTTCGAGGGCCTCCAATTGATGCGTGCTGATTCCAGCAGCGCAAAACTCTTCAAAATACATCTTCCTACAAACAAGTGATTCCATCTGAAGTAAGATCAATGGAACAGAGTGAGATGTTGATTAATCAAAAACATTGAAAAGCAAATACTTCAGCAATATCATTTAAACACACACACACACACAACATGCAGACTAAAAAGACACAAGGAACTTGAACAAAGCAAGATAAAAATTATCTAGATGAGAATAATGAAATAAAATAAAATAAAATCTTGAACTTGTTGCAAATACAAAATTAACAGTGAAAGAACGCAAGAAATTACAACCATTGACTGGAAATTTTTTACAATAAAGATGCTTGTTACTTTTGTTACTTTTTTTCCAAATAATAACAATAGTAATCCTAGCAAAAAAATATATACAAGATAACTTACTGAATTAAGAACATCAGGAACCCTCGATTCCCTCATGGCATCAGTTGCATTTCGCCCAAGTGCCTGCAAAAGAAAATTCTTATAACTGCATAATTCTTAAAATTTCAATACAAAAGAATTAAATATGATTAAAATGATGGCACACAAATAAGTCATACAACTAATTTCTTCAATAGATCATAAACCACTCTAGACTTAAACATCAAAATAATATATATCAGTGGATGACCATTCTGAAATTTTCAAGAGAGATGCTCCCATCTTTATTTGGTTCCAACAGCCTGAACTGAGCTCTAAGATACACCAACTCGTCCTCAGTCAATGCTTTTGAGAGAGCCTGCAAAACAAAATATCATCAGATAAGTGAGTTGGAACTTGATAAAATACTTGCTCTTCTCTACATTTTTCGAGCTTCGGCCCCATAAAGCAGAATATTAAACCCAAAAGCTTCAGATGACCAATTAGAATAAAGACCTTTAAATATATGTACCTCAGGGTTATTGTTGTAGGGAAAACGTGATTTTATTTATTATGAAAAAAACTAAGGAACCCTACTTAAATTTGTGATGACAAACTATCATGTTATCTGGTATAAAAATTTCAGTGGGAAATCATTGAGATTCTCAAAATTGAACTTCAGTAGCATGCGACTTAATTCAACAAATGGTTTTATGAAAAATATGAGGGCATGCACATGTAGCTGAATGAAATAAGACAAGAGGGCACCTTATCATATAATGGCCACAGGATTAGGAGATTATAAACACATACAGAAAATCAAACCCATCCACACCCCCAGTAAGAAGAAAAAGAGCGTGAATACTATGATCATTCAAGAATGATACCTTTAGTGCTGCACGTTTGAAAGGTGTAGCATGAAGGTATGACTTTACCAACTTGTAAATCAGTATATCCAAAGGTTCTGGACGACTATCATTGCGCAACCAAGGGTGAGCTGCAGTTGTACATAATGCTTTTATTAGTACTAGAAATCATTTTGAAAGCTCAATGACTTATAATACCCACTTCTGCATGGTACAAGAGCAAGCAATATTATGCTAAAATAAAACATCAATGAACTTAAATATCTCGGATTTGAAACACTCAACAAAAGTATTACTGCAATAGCTGTTTTGTATGCTTACACGTAAGCTATGCATAATATTGGAATTAAATACCATAGAAGCAACCAAGCAGCTTCTAAAATAGCCCCCATTTTTTTGTGGGAGGGTGGGAGGATGTCCCTAAAAGAAAACACTGGTTTCAAAGCAATGGAAACTTTTCTTTTTGGGGTCTTTTAGTACAATAAAATCTGTTTTTTTTTTCCCCTTCAAATGCATCCTCACTTGTTAAAATGAGTATGTCTTCACCAGAGATTTATTTATTTATTTTTTATCCGGATAAGAAGAATCCAGGAATTTATACAGAAATAAAGAAGGAGGAGGAGGAGAAGAAGTTGAAGAATCTAAACATATGACCAGTCAATCAGTACATTTATACTACCTTAAAAGACAATATAGGAACTGCCAACTTACATAGAGCTTGAACGGCAGTCATTCGTTTTCTATAGTCCTTGTTTAGGAGTCTTTTAACAAAGTCCTTGGCCTCAGGAGAGACAGAAGGCCAGGGTAGATCGTCAAAATTGGGATCCAATCTTAGAACTGCTCGGAAAATTCCTGATTCTGTCCGGGCCCAGAAGGGCCGACTTCCACATAACAAGATATAGCTTATCACACCTATGCTCCATATATCTGCTTCCAGACTATAAGATCTATGCAAGACTTCAGGTGCAACATAGTATGCGCTACCAACAATATCATTAAGTCTTTCATCTGCACATATGTAGCAAAAAGTAAAAAGTTCAAAGGATTTTCAGACTTCAACCAACTAACAGGTAAGAAAGATTGTGAATGCACTCTAGTATTAAGTCCAGCAATATCACAACTGTGCATGTCCTGGTATTAATTAACTGAATTGCCAATGTTAGTAATATTTTTTTTTTTTTTTTGCTTCAAAAGATTATGTCGATGTGTTCCATGATGTGCACATACCATCTGTCTTCCAAGGAAAATTACATCCAACTTAAGGGTGAATCCAAGTTTGAAAAATAAAATTTCCATAATCATGGCCCACAAAGGAGTCAGACAGCTGATACAAATTTCTCTCATTGTCCCTCTAGACAGGAAAACTAGTAAGCCTGTTCGTAGCCCCTTAACTTCCCACTTACTGACTTACATATTTCTATGAAGGCAGGGTGATTATTTGATCCTATGTAGAGATTAAAAAAAAAGTGAACTTCAATACTACCTGGTCTGATAAAGTCGGAGAGACCAAAATCAATAAGCTTCATATCAGCATCATCACGTCCAGAAGTAAAAAGAAAATTCTGTTACAAAACGTGAAAATTATAGGTAAAAATTGTTTAAAAACATAACTTCACACACAAAATACATGGCGTCTTGGCGAACCCTCCACCCCCAACCACACATGCTAAATAAAGAGCAATAAAATCCTAAGTGTCACAATTCCAGTAACTTAAAAAATGAATTTAAAGACCTCTGGCTTTAAGTCACGGTGTACGACGCCTTGAAGATGGCAAAAGGCAACCACACTTAAAATTTGCACAAGTATAGCTTTGGCATCATCCTCTGTGTACCTTCCCCCCCTGAAGTACAAAAGCATATCTGAGTATTTAAATGTATAATTTCAATCATACATGTGCCCATTTTCTTGTTCATAGAAGCTGAATTGTTTCATTGTGTTTACTATATAGTTTGTAAGGAGTTCTTCAAAGTCGTTATAGAATGCATGGGGTGACAACTATCACCATGACTCATAAGAAATATGATCAACGGCAATGTGTAAATCTAAAATCTGATGATATCCCCATTTATAATGGCATTTGAATCAAGTTTTAGAAATGGCTCCATCCAAGATGATGGTTCAGTGCTTGATATCTAGTGTCCACGTAATACAACTCTCTTATAGAGTACTTCAAATACTGAGACTCAAATAGAATATAATGAAAATTTATTACCTTGCTAAAATTTTGTCTAGAAGTTCCCCACCCTCGCACAATCTGCCAAAAGGAAAAATAAACTTGGTAAAATTGCTACTATATAAATAGGAAAACGAACAATAAAGGGGAAATGAAGAAAACACAATCCTATGTTCTTAAACCATGTATCAATAGCTAACATCAAATAGAGACAAGAAAAGACATACTCCATGACTATGTACACATTGTTCGTATCCTCACAAGCATCATAGAATTTGACTAGATGCTTATGTCCTGACAACTCTTTCAATATTTTCACCTCCCGCCGAACATCCTCAATTGATATTGCTGTTGTCATCTGCTAAATAAATCTTATCATAATAAAGAATTTTTACAATCAACAAGCAATTATTAATGAAATTTGAAAAGAGAAACAGCTTTTTTTTATAAATTTGGCCAGTGTAATAAATGCAATATTAGACGAAAACATATGTAATTACTTGTACACAAAATAATAAATCATTAATTAACTATTAAGTGTAAAAGGCAAAACTCCCTAGTTGCCAAAGAAGGGAGAAAATTAAATGAATTGATGACGTAATCTATAAACTTATTCCAGGTAAGTAAAGGGGAATATAATAAAAACTAACAGTACCCAAAATCAATGACGCTAATGTGCAAACACATGAAGGGGATTCCTGGCAATCATTGAAAGACTAACTGAATTTCAATACAGATAGCAAAATAAATTTAGGAACGTTTTGAGGGAAGCTGCTTTCGATTCATGCAAACTATGAAACAAGAAAATTCCTCGTTTCCATTTTTAAATATGATAGTTATCCCATAATTGTTGTATCATGATTTCTGTTAATTCACAAGACAAGGTTGAGTAATAAATTTTAGGACCATGACATCTCTTCATTTGAAATATATAGAGAAATGAAACAAGAGTTTAGGGGTCAATATTTACAAGTCCTTGTATAGGACATGATTTAATTGCCATCGATATTCATTATTGGTTGGCCGAAAATTCTTTCCAGCATTATGAAGATCATAATCTGGTAGTGAAATATGAAACATATAAGAGAGAAATTGACAACTGTGCATCAAGAATGCCGTTGTCCTGTCATCGTCCAGAAACAAGCAAACTGCATCCACTTTATGCTGGCATGTATTGCAACCAGGCCGAAACAAGTCATTCTGACACATTCTCCACCAAGCACGTACGGCAATTTGTATGTTATAATCTCGAAATGTAGAGAACAAGAAACTCCATAACCATTCACCAATCTATTGCAAGATATTTTAACACCTATGAAGCACCCAAAGCACTGTCAAGAAATCTACAGTATTGATTACACTAATAAGGTAATAGCCAATTCAATATCCGCCACTTCAGTCGGTACTCGGTTGATCGAAAATGCAGCCCCGCTATACTTGAAAAATTATAACCTAAATCTGTGGAGCTTTTATATTGGGTTCAACAGGCAAAATATAGTACATATCTCTATATATTCAGAATAATATTTTTATATTCAGAATATTTTTATATTCATATATTATTATGCCATAATTCTAAACTTAGCAACCACAGCTTCTGTCTGCAATAGAATACTCCAACAACTAAGACAAGTTTCAATTTAGGCTCCTTTCAACTTACAAATAAAATGAAATAGCGACCACTTAAAATAACTTCTTACTATGTTAGGCTGCCGCTAGAAAGCATAGACCCGAAAAATATAATTTAACAACAATAATTTGTTCCGAAAATCTTGTTTTGGGCATTTAGGAGAAAATGAACCTCAGATAACCAGAGGCTCTTATTTTTTGCCAACCATGATAATAACCCAAAAAGTTGAGAAAGACGTTATATGTCTATTCATTATCTTTACTCAAACTTATTCTTTTTTCTAATTCCACTTCCGTTAGATACTCACTATCAATGAGATGTGGCACTTTGGATGAGAACCTTTTTCTTTTTTGGAAAATATCACCAATGAGTAAACAAGATACATATCACATCATATATAAATATATACAATGCAAATCATCTCTAAGACCACAATTTTTAGAACTAATGAGTTCCAGTTCCAGATCAGATCATCATTCATCAGGAGATTTAAAAAAGGGGCATTAGTTGACCTTATTTAATATGGTATCCTAATTAATTTGACTTCTTAACATCATAAGTTTACAATCGTTAAATTTTTCATATTACAGCTCTATAGCAACCATCTTGAACTGTAACAGTCAACTCCATCTTAAATCAGAAGAATAGTGCACAAACTAATCTGGCTTAGTATAGATCAATTTCATATGTTTTTTCCCCTAGGATATCACATGGTGTGTACCAAACAAACAAAATAAACTCATTTTCCATGATACATTCAACTTCTTCCCAATCACAGCTACTGTCACAGTTTGTCAGAAAGATTCTCAATAAAATTCACAAGAACCCATCCAGCAAGCTGTTATGAAAGACTCTTTAACTTACAAAAAGAAAGACAGAGGGAAAAGAAAAGGGACTTCAAAACAAATACGACATGTGCAAACATTTAAGGTGCATTCAAGGATCGTCAACGGGCAAGAAAAAAGGTTTGATCTCAAACTAAAACAATTAGATAATCGTCAGAGAGAGTGTAATCTATTTTAACACAACAAGTGCTTTTTGCCGTGTCTATATATCACTACAGCACGTTACATCATTCATTATCAAAGGTTCTTAACCAAAGGTCAAGTCCAAGTCCTGATATCCTCTTCAACTAATGCAGATCATGACTGAAGCTTCAAAAAAACCAAACAGGGTCCCAATTTCTCTTCTAAACTCACCCTTAATATAATGTCAACTTTTCAGCAACAGAAAGCTGATGCTGAGGAGCACACTTAAACAGAGTAACTAAGCTCTATAATATAAAGTATTTTAGTCTAAAATTAGTCAATGACAAAAATTTAAGTATGCAAGTGCGTATAAGGAGAGAATAAATTTACTTTTCCCCGAGTATGTGCAGGAATGTTGGCACTTGGCAACATGGATAAAGTTACATAGCATTATTTACCCAAAAAAAAAAGGCTTCCAACTCAGAAATCTGGTGTTAATGGTAGATACCAAGTATTCGTCAAAGATGCTGACAACCAAACATTCTTACCTTATTTCTTCTATAATTATTCTAATCAGAGAGTTTCTTCCTAAGCGACATAAAGCCATGACTCATTTAAGGAGGAAAAGAAATTCAAAATACAACGGATTAGGAGTCGGAGAAAATTTGGATTGATCAGATATACTGTTAATTTGTCATATTCAGACAAGAATGCCAGTGTTTGTGGTATCAAACACTCTTGATCACAATTGGTAATTCCAGAGCTTCTAGTATATTTTAGGCACAAAAATTAAACCTTTAAAATTTCATCCAGCAATGTTCCAATAACATTTAAAAGTTATAACTAGAAAAAAATTCCAGAAAAACAATCACAAATACACTAAAACATATTACTACTCTATTAGTGGTATCAAAACCAATCATTTGCACGCATAGTTTTCACTCCTCGTACAACCTGATAATCACATTGTAAATACCCATTTGCCAAAATGATTCATAACGTTTACCATTTGCATTTACAGCCACAATCTCCGAAGTGCAAACCGAAGTTGGTTAAATTTTTTTTTATTCAATACTTCGGATCTCCGAAATTTGAAAAAAAAATATCTATAAAACCAGGCATTCCCCATTTTGTTGCAATGGGTCAAAGTATTCGGGGTTTTTTATCATCCATAAGACCGGTAATAGCACTTGATGGAACTTTTTTGAACGGCAAGTATAGGGGATCACTGTTCCGGTAATAGCACTTGATGAAACTTTTTTGAAATGCAATTATAGGGGATCACTGTTTGTTGCTGCTGCCAAGAATGGAAATAACCAGATATATCCCTTGACATTTGGTATTATGGACTCCAAAAATGATCAGTCATGGATTTGGTTTATGACCAAACTCCACGGTTTTATCAGAGATGTGGCGGATCAAGTTTTCATTTCTGATCAACACGGCAGCATAGAGAAATCTATTATGACAGTTTTCCCTGAAGCTTGTCATGGTGTTTCCATCCACCACGTGTCTATGAACCTTAAAGCTAGGTTCAGGATGAGACCAAAGGATATGGACAACTTTATGATGACCTACTTTGCTGGTGCTGCCAAGTCATATAAACGTCAGGACTTTGATGCGCAACTTCAAAAACTTTGGCAGAGTAATGCAGATGCAGCAAAGTATTTAGAAGACTCTGTAGAGTGCAGTAGATGGGCAAGGGCAGAGTTTTCAAGCAGAAGATATAACTTGATGACAACAAACATTGTTGAAAGTATGAATGCATTGCTTAAAGAAGCCCGACCACTTCCAAAGCTTAGTTTACTTAACTATATCATATGGTTTTTTGATATGAGAGAATCGGCAGAAAAGATTGTAACTCCGTTGACCTCGTGGGCGCATGCAAAAATAGAGAAACGTATAGTGAAATCACATCGAATGTCCATATCACCAACTGATCGCTATGAGTTTGAGGTCTGTGGTGCAAACAGAATTGAAATTGTCAACACAAGGGAGAAGATGTGTACCTGCAGAAAGTTTGATTTAGAGCAACTTTCATGTGCACATGCATTGGCTGTATGTGCGGCTGCTAAAATCAAACGCTCTAGTCTTTGGAGTAAGATGTACAAAATGGCCACTTGGCGTACTGCGTATGCGGAAACTATCCATCTTATTGGTGACCAATCTGATTAGGTCTTGCCAGAAAAGTTATCAGGTATAATATTATTTCTTTGTTCATTGAAAAAACATTCAAAAACAATTTTAACTAATGATCTTCAATGTAGGTTTGAATGTATTGCCACCAAATGAGTGTGTTTCGGTGGGATAACTAAAAACAAATAGAAGACTGTCACAGGGCGAACAAACAATGCAAGTCATATGCGGTCGATGTGGCGAAGTGGACACAATAAACGTTCATGCATGACTCCTCTTAGCCACAATCCAACAGTAATTTCAACTTATGCAAACAGATTTGATGTATTAGTAATTGATGTTTTTTATTTATGTTTTCAAACTTATATGTAAAAATCCTATGTATCAATAAAAATCGTTAACTATTTCGTCCAGCATCAAAATCAATATCGTATCAAATAAAAATGCATTTATGTTTTTGTAGTGAGAACAAATGGGGAATGTCCGGTTTTATACACATTTTTTCAAACTCCGAAAATCTGAAGAATATTTCAGAGATCCGAATCAAAACTTCGGAGATCCGAAGTATTGAATAAAAAAAATAAAAAAATTTAAAAACTTCGGATCTCCGAATTTTACTCCAACTTCGGTGTGTAGATTCTTTGAAGTACACTTCGGAGGCTGGTGGCTGGAAATGTAAATGAACATTGTGATTCATTTGACAAATGAGTTTTTTTTTGGGTTTATAAATTTCCCAAAAAAAAAAAAAAAAACACGAACAAACTAAACCAATATATACATGCTCTGATGCTCGTACGGAGGAATATTTTCAAACAATTGAATGAGAAAATTGAACGAAATAACAAATTGACAGTGGCAATGTATTGTACCTTGGCTTTAGATATGATCTTGACAGCAACTTGCTGATCCTTGAGCTCACCCTTTTTACCTCTAGCAGAGCAAGTATGTCCAAAATGCCCTCGCCCTATTTCCTTTCCAAGCTCATACTTAGCCCCGAAATTGTTGCTGTAACCGAAGCTTTTGTCAAGCGACTGCTCCGGTTCGGCTCCTTGCTCTTCGGGAATCGTACTTTCTTTCGGCTTCCCAACGCCAAGCCGCTTGACTAAAGACGCTTTTATGTGTTTCGCCGGAGACGGCGGAGGGAACGGCCTTCTAAAAAATCTCCTCGGAGTCGAATCTCTAGCCGGAGACGGAGACACACCGGCAGGCAGTGGACTCGCAGACACGCCGTGAGGATAAGGACTAGGCAACGGGCTCGGTTGAGAAGACCGGCCAGGTGTATTCTTCACCGGCACGGAACCATTACCAGGAGTTGACGGCGGTAACGGCGTTTGATTTTGATTGGCGGATACGACCATAGTTGTCGTGTTGATTGCGTTAGTTGTCCCGTCATTTTCGGTTGTTGGAATGGTCTTACCGTAACACTGTCCCATCGCCTGCACCGGCTCTTCGTCTGATCGACACTCAGTCAAAGTCCACACATCAGACGGTTCAAAATTTCCAACGCGGATCAGATAATCACCGGAAATTTTTAAAAAAAAAAAACAAACAAACAAAAAAACAAGAAACACGAAAGAGTATAATAAAACAGAGAGAGATCTGCGGCGGGAAAACGATAAAATAAGGGAATTTTTGAGTCAGATAAGAGAGAGAGAGAGAGAGAGAGAGAAAGAAAGCTCTGTTTAGAGAGTGGTGTTAAACAAGAAGAGGTGAAATTAGTTGGGAAATTATATGTAACATGTCATGAAGACACACATAAGGGAATAATCTACTACCTATGTTAGATTTTTCAGAATTACAATTGGAAGGTGAAAATTATCAAGTGAGTACATGTATGATCTGTCAAGTCTGTGACTTTTGGATTTTTTTTAATTTGAATTTTGGTCATTTATGTCTTGTATTGTGTATATTTCTTTTTTAGTTTTTATTTTTCGCTCTCTTTTGTTTACAAAGTACTTTTCGTTTTGTCTTGTGCTACTTTTCTTTGCCGTTATTTATTATTATATTATATTGTTAATATTACTTATTATTTTATTAAAGAAGTGTTATTGGAAGCGATTGTGGTTTTCTATCTCATGTTGTTAAGTGTACACATTTAGCTCATGCACTGCCAATTTTGACCAGTTTGTAGGGGTAGTTTGGGTAATTTAAGTGACAGATTGACACTCTCAGCTGTTTGGTTGTTTTTACTGAAACGCCCACGTTACACACGTGGCATAGAATTGGATATAGTGAGTATAGTAAAACCGGGAACTGAGCAGTATAAACAGAGTCCGCTGATTGGATTTGAGGGAATCGAAGAGCTGACGAAGACGAACATACATAACCTGAACCTGATCCGAAGGTTCCAAGCAGTGCGGGTGACGAAGAAAAGTAAATCCGATGTGGCAAAATCACAGCCGTTGATTCATTAATTTTCTTGGTCTTTTCAGTTTGAAAATTAATTTGATGGGAGTGGATTTTGCCTGGAAAGTATTTTATATGCATGATTGGATAATAAGGATTTGGGGAAACATAATTTTTTTTTTCCACTATTATAGTTTTTGTTCACGGTTGATTTTCGTCTCATGGGCAATTGTTGGCGAATTGGTCGCGTAATTGGATTTTGATGACGTCAACGCAATTGACGACTTCGACGTGCAAACACGAAGCAATACAAAAAGTGTCGAAGCATAAGGAGTGAAGAGCGAGAATGTGAAGACTAGCGGCAAATCGAAGATAATGATTAAGAGCTAAATTTTATTGTAAGTGAGTTTACTCAAGTGATCTAAAGCTCTTAGGAATCATACATTTTGCATCACTTGCATTTAAAATGGATTAGAATGCTTAAAGAATCATTTGCACTTTATTTGCACAAAAATGAATTTCTATGCACAAGTGCATCGGTAAATGATCTTCCAAAAACTATCAAACGGTTGAATTAAACTTCAAATAATATACCGTTAGATAGATATGTGTCTCTAGTTTGCTACGGTTCAAACGGAACATAATTCCGATGCATAGAACTTTTTCTAGAGCCTTTTTAGTACAACATGTTCAGATGTGCGTTTTCTGCATACACGTCACATTAGAAAAATTCCATAAAATTCATCTTAATGTTTTTGGAGCTGAATTTTTTACAGAAGCTAGATCTATGTGTCTAGTTTATGTATAAATTTACGGATCATGATGTGGAATTTTCTAGAGAAAGTTACGGCCAAAATACCAAGTGTCGTCAGTCTTGACTGATCATGCACATACTGAAACCAGGGAGCTCCATGCCGGTCCCCATGCCGGTTTTCTCGCCGGTCTCCATGCCGGTTTTAGCTGAGCAAATAATGCTCTCTGGAACCAGGGAGCTCCTCGCCGGTCTCCTCGCCGGTCTCCTCGCCGGTTTGCTCGCCGGTCCAACGGCTAGTTTTTTGAACGTTATGTTACCGTTGGAGCCCTAGACCGGTATGCCGGTCCCCTCGCCGGTGTGCTCGCCGGTCTCGCTGTAAGTTGGGGAAAACTTTGCATTTTGTTATAAATAGAACCCCAACTCATTTGCCTTAGGTAAGAGATCTAGAAAACCTTCATATACATTCTCTAAGGCAAACAAAGAGTGTCATACACCTTCATATTCATAAACACTCATCCAAGCTCACACACACATCTTCCATATCATTTAGTGAGCTTAGAACACTTGGGTTTGCTCTCACACAATCTTCTTATTATTTGTGAGTGCCCAAGTGTGTTGTAAATCTTTCATATCAAAAACACTTGTGGTTTGTGAAATCCCATTGTTTGGGTAATTTGTAAAGGTTGTGAGTGCTCCTACGTAGAAAACTCAATCTTGTAAAAGGTTCGGAGTGTGCCTTGGCGGAAAACTCTTGGTTACGAGTGAACCACGGAAAACTCGATTCTAGTGGAAATCTTCAAGCGAGGCTTGGGGGAGTGGACGTAGGCACGTTTGGCCGAACCACTATAAATCGCGGTGTCGTATTTCTCTTTCCCTTAACTTTTACTTATTTGCAAGTTTGATTACATTTATAATATTGATTAGAAACTTGCATATAGGCTATTAATTGGAATAGAGAAAATTGCCTAAAACTCCCACTTGGTAATAAGAGCTTAAAATCGGCAAAGATTTTATAATTCCGCATTTGTAGCGATAACCCAATTCACCCCCCCTCTTGGGTATAGAGTTTCATTGTCGCTATTGCTTGTAGGTACTTTCAGTTGGTATCAGAGCGAGGTATTCTCTAGAAAGACTTGACCGTCCGAGAATAGATCATGGCTTCTACAAGCAACTCGTCAAATCTTGCCGAGGGATTTTCAACGACTAGACCTCCGTTTTACACCGGAACGGACTACAATTATTGGAAGATGAGAATGCTAAATTATCTCCTAGCCAATGATTCGCAATCCTATTTGATTATCACACGGGGTGCAAATATGCCAACAAAGAAGGATAGCAACGGGATTGATATTCCAAAGCCAAATTTGGAATGGGATAATGAGGATGTAAAAATAGCCTCACAAAATGCTAGAGCACTCAACCAACTCCTATGTGCCATTGATCGGGATCAAGTAAACAAACTTCCGGAGTGTGGAAATGCTTATGATTTGTGGAAGTCTTTGGAAATGGTCAATGAGGGCACAAGCCAAGTGAAGGAATCGAAGATCAACCGGTTCATGTGCGAATTGGACAATTTCAAGATGGAATCCGGGGAAGAAATCGATCACATGATTTCAAGGTTTACAATCATCATCAACCATTTGGGAGCCTTGGGAAAAGTCATCGGGACATCGGATCAAGTGAAGAAAATTTTGAGATCTCTCCCGAAAGAGTTTAGAAGCTATACCTCCCATTAAAGAAGCAAACGACATAAACACATTAGATGGATGATTTGGTCGGCAAATTGCTTGAGTATGAAATGGAGATCAAAATGGATAAAATGAGGAAGATGAGAAAAGGACAAGGAAATCCTTGGCCTTAAAAGCAAGAAGAAAAGATGAGTCAAGCTCAAGTGAAAATGATAGTGATGATGAGTTGGCTCAAATAAATAAGAGCTTCAAGAAGCTTCTTCAATCCGTAAAACAAAAGGGAAAATCAAAGACGGATGAAAAGAAAGAAGAAAAATGGCCGCGGAAGAACAAGAAAATTGTTTGTTATGAATGCAACAAACCGGGTCATATAGCTATGGATTGCCCATTGAGGAAAATGAGAGGAAAATCGAAGAAAAGGGCGATGAAAGCAACTTCAACTTGGAGTGACAGCGACTCCAGCTCATCCGAGGAAGAAGAAGAGGTCCAAGAAAGAACAAATCTAGCACTCATGGCTATCACGGATGAGGACATCCACTTTGAAATTGAGGAAGAAAGCGAAGAAGAAGAGGTACATAATTCTCAAGATTATAATGATTTACTTGGTGCTTTTATAGCTTAAAAGAATTGTGTGATATGCTTAAAAAGAAATTGAAGTTAGTTAAAAATGAGCATGCTATACTTAAAAATGAACATGCATGCTATATAGATAAAATTCATGTTTTAGATAATGAGATTATTTGCTTGAAGGCCAAACATGAAAAAAAACTGCATGCCTAAATGATGAAAATGCATGTTTAAAATTGAAAAAGCTAGAACTTGAAAATGCCATATCAAATATGCCATCTAGCTCTAAGACATGCAATTGTGAATCTATATTGAATGAAAATGTTTTATTAAACACTAAGGTTATAGATTTGCAAAACTTACTTAGCAAATTCACATTGGGACATAAAAATTTTAATATGCTTATTGGATCCCAAAAATGTGCTTTTAAAAGAGAAGGATTAGGATATAGGCCTTACATTAAAAGAAAATTTTTGAAGAATTATTTTGTTAAGGCATCCGATTCTCATGCTAAGAATGTTATAAATGAAAATGTCACATGTCATGCTTGCAATGAAAATGGACATAAAATTTTTGAATGCATGTATAAGAATGTGATTAAAAATGCATGGATTCCTCAAGGAATCAAAACTAACCCCAATGGACCCAAGAAAGTTTGGGTACCAAAGTGTAATTGAAAAATTTGTAGGGGGAGCTTTGGGAATGGATCTTTAAAGAGAATTGCAAAATTGATCCCAAAGGCTCAAGGAAATGAGGAATCGCAACTGTAAAGGTAAAATCCGTATTTACGGAAACATTGGTACCGTTTCCTCTAAATTATGTATGTATGCATATTTGAAATTGATATAAATGTTTTGAAGCATACGAAATGATTAGGCAAGTATTCAAACTTCCATTGGTATCAATTGTTCATTTGATATCCTTTAGTGCCTTAATCATATATTTAACCCCTATTCTATTTCAATTGGTATCACATGAAATTTATTGAGTCAAATACAATATATGTGATCACTTGATTGAATATGCCTTGCCATATGAACTAATTGGTTGAAAATGAAATGCATGTAAATTGGCATAGTCTTAGATGAACTTCATGAAATGTATGTATTAGAACATAATTGAATAATCATGAAAAGCATGGATTTTGATTGTTTAGTAATTGGTAAGATATTCATAAGAAGACAATCATTAAAATGCATTGAAGTCATTGGTCTTAATTCGTATCATGATATAAAATGACTCATTTTGAAAGAATATTTAAAAGTGATATGATATTCAAATGAATTTATTGATTTATTTTTATTTGAATCAAATTTGGGGAGAAATCATGATTAAGATGCTCTTAGATTGTAAATGGTATTCATGTGAATTTATCTTTTGAAAAATGCTCTTTTATGCATGAATTTTGATTTTCTTATGGCAAAAAGGGGGAAATGCCAAAATGTGCATATTTTTTATTTTGGTATCTTTTTATAGCACATATATAATTGGTATCTCATTTAGATTTAAATTTTACTTCTCCACTTTTTGATAATGTCAAAGGGGGAGAAATCATTAGAAATGAGATTAAAACTTGTTTAATCCTCACCCTTGGTTTAAGGGGGAGTAAATGTACTAATGTGTTTGTCAAGTTGTTATAGAGCTATTTTGAAGACAATCACACATTGAGGGGGAGCTTATGTTGAGGGGGAGCAAAATGGTCAAATTTGGACTCAAAGAAGCTCACAAGTATCAACAAGTTTTAAGGGGTTGCCATCATCAAAAAGGGGGAGATTGTTGGCGAATTGGTCGCGTAATTGGATTTTGATGACGTCAACGCAATTGACGACTTCGACGTGCAAACACGAAGCAATACAAAAAGTGTCGAAGCATAAGGAGTGAAGAGCGAGAATGTGAAGACTAGCGGCAAATCGAAGATAATGATTAAGAGCTAAATTTTATTGTAAGTGAGTTTACTCAAGTGATCTAAAGCTCTTAGGAATCATACATTTTGCATCACTTGCATTTAAAATGGATTAGAATGCTTAAAGAATCATTTGCACTTTATTTGCACAAAAATGAATTTCTATGCACAAGTGCATCGGTAAATGATCTTCCAAAAACTATCAAACGGTTGAATTAAACTTCAAATAATATACCGTTAGATAGATATGTGTCTCTAGTTTGCTACGGTTCAAACGGAACATAATTCCGATGCATAGAACTTTTTCTAGAGCCTTTTTAGTACAACATGTTCAGATGTGCGTTTTCTGCATACACGTCACATTAGAAAAATTCCATAAAATTCATCTTAATGTTTTTGGAGCTGAATTTTTTACAGAAGCTAGATCTATGTGTCTAGTTTATGTATAAATTTACGGATCATGATGTGGAATTTTCTAGAGAAAGTTACGGCCAAAATACCAAGTGTCGTCAGTCTTGACTGATCATGCACATACTGAAACCAGGGAGCTCCATGCCGGTCCCCATGCCGGTTTTCTCGCCGGTCTCCATGCCGGTTTTAGCTGAGCAAATAATGCTCTCTGGAACCAGGGAGCTCCTCGCCGGTCTCCTCGCCGGTCTCCTCGCCGGTTTGCTCGCCGGTCCAACGGCTAGTTTTTTGAACGTTATGTTACCGTTGGAGCCCTAAACCGGTATGCCGGTCCCCTCGCCGGTGTGCTCGCCGGTCTCGCTGTAAGTTGGGGAAAACTTTGCATTTTGTTATAAATAGAACCCCAACTCCTTTGCCTTAGGTAAGAGATCTAGAAAACCTTCATATACATTCTCTAAGGCAAACAAAGAGTGTCATACACCTTCATATTCATAAACACTCATCCAAGCTCACACACACATCTTCCATATCATTTAGTGAGCTTAGAACACTTGGGTTTGCTCTCACACAATCTTCTTATTATTTGTGAGTGCCCAAGTGTGTTGTAAATCTTTCATATCAAAAACACTTGTGGTTTGTGAAATCCCATTGTTTGGGTAATTTGTAAAGGTTGTGAGTGCTCCTACGTAGAAAACTCAATCTTGTAAAAGGTTCGGAGTGTGCCTTGGCGGAAAACTCTTGGTTACGAGTGAACCACGGAAAACTCGATTCTAGTGGAAATCTTCAAGCGAGGCTTGGGGGAGTGGACGTAGGCACGTTTGGCCGAACCACTATAAATCGCGGTGTCGTATTTCTCTTTCCCTTAACTTTTACTTATTTGCAAGTTTGATTACATTTATAATATTGATTAGAAACTTGCATATAGGCTATTAATTGGAATAGAGAAAATTGCCTAAAACTCCCACTTGGTAATAAGAGCTTAAAATCGGCAAAGATTTTATAATTCCGCATTTGTAGCGATAACCCAATTCACCCCCCTCTTGGGTATAGAGTTTCTTTGTCGCTATTGCTTGTAGGTACTTTCTCGCTCCCGGGATAACTTCATTCAACAGTGAATTTGTTTGGTTATGGGAAACCAAAAGCAACTTTGACAAAAAAAGGATGAACACACAGACCAACACAGAGTTTTAACGTGGTTCGGCGGATTGAATCTAACCTACGTCCACGGGCACAAAACGGATGGGTGTTTTATTACTGAAATGTGTTCGGCCGACCTGTTTTGTGATCGATCAGTGTGGTAACCGAGCTGTTTGTGTTTACATAGTAGTTCTAGTTCTTCCTTTGTGATCTCTTTTGTAATCGACTAACTGACTTTTCTAGCTTTTGCTCATAACTCATGGGCAATAAGGGAAATATCGCTCCCGGGATAACCTTCATTCAACAGTGAATTTGTTTGGTTATGGGAAACCAAAAGCAAACTTTGACAAAAAAAGGGATGAACACACAGACCAACACAGAGTTTTAACGTGGTTCGGCGGATTGAATCTAACCTACGTCCACGGGCACAAAACGGATGGGTGTTTTATTACTGAAATGTGTTCGGCCGACCTGTTTTGTGATCGATCAGTGTGGTAACCGAGCTGTTTGTGTTTACATAGTAGTTCTAGTTCTTCCTTTGTGATCTCTTTTGTAATCGACTAACTGACTTTTCTAGCTTTTGCTCATAAAAATCAACCAACCCTTACAAATGCACTTCCCCCTCCTATTTATACTAACAAATAGGCGGTTATGCTCCCCTTCTAGATGACACCACCCATGTGAATTCATTAATGGAATCATTTTCCCCAAGGCCACTTGGCCGAAAATATCTTGTTTTCATCATCACCATGTCCCATCATCTTATCTCGTAATGATAGTGTCACATCATCTTATCCCATAAGGATAGTGTCTCATCACCTTATCCCATAAGAATGAGGCGGTGGAAAATATATTGCCATATGCTCGATCTTCATGAGGTCGGTCACAATGATCCTCTGATCTGAGAAAAACTGCTACCGATCTAATAATATTCGACCATCCGTGCTGAAGTGGTCGGCCACTTGTCAACGAATGCTCGGCCTTCTCTGTCAGAACATGACATGTTATATGATCGGCAACACCCTTCTGACCGGATCGGCATCATGGGTCTTGGTCAAAAGGAAGTTATCATTTCTACCCCTGCCGCACTGTTCAAATACATTGATGCTTCAAAATACCACCAACAGTTTCATTTATAAAAGAATCTCGTCTAAGTATATAACAAGTCAATAAATTTTTGCAATTAAAGTTTTCAGTGTGATTTGAATGTGTCAAAATCTGAAATAATAAAATTTTGAAATAGTAAAATTTTGAAATAATTAATTATAATAACAATAATACGTGACGAGCATTATAATGATGCCGCCAGGCCAAGTAAGCAAAGAAAATTAATTAAATTAAATCAAATAGGTAAAGTTTTAATATTTTAATAAGTACATTATACTATAATGTACATATTAATTGCCACACATATAATTACAAGGAAGAACGAAACAGAAACAACAGAGTTGGAAAAACTATCCTTCCTTCTGGTTGGAATATAATTCATATGGTAGAAATTTAACTCTAAACAATTTAGGGCCAGCACTCTAACCCAACGGAAGGTCAATAAACCAGCCTGGAATTAATGCTAATTCGTGTACATTCAACATATGCTGCTGCCAAGGTTTTAAACAAATTTTAAAGCAAAATCAAGGCTCAAAATTTGTGTCTGGTAAATAAAATAAAAATAAAAATAAAAAATTTGAATTGTAATTGCGAAGACCGTTAGGCAAAAGAAAGGCAAAGCTGCAACACTATTTCAACCTACAACGAATTGAGTTACCCTAGGCAAGAGGCCCAGAACCTTTGCAGTCCTTGACTGTGAGGGCAGGCAAGGAAATTTATTGCAATAAATTTAAGACAATCATGTAAATTCGAAGACTATGGCATAGCTAAGTATCACGGTACTTATATTGGGACAATTAAACAAATATCTATTGAACTTAAAAATTAGATATTTAACTTAAAACTTCCACCATTAAATTTAAAATTAATACTCATTTCATATTTAATACTAGATGTTTCAAATATAATGTTCTCGTTTCAAGTTCAGTTATTCGGATTTTAATTTTAATGTCCTAATATAGGTACATTAGCAACTATAGACAATGAATTCTGCATTTAATCAACGATTGATCGTTGATCGGAAAAGGGGCACCAGCAATCCTGTAAAATAAAGACAGAGGGAACGTCGAGTGTCTGACCACTGGTGTGGTGGTTGTCGTAGGCACTCTGACGCTCAAGTCAGTAGTGGTGACGGTGGTCTGAAAGAGAACAAGGCAAAAGAGATACCTCATACCTCGATTTGTGTAGAGTGTCTGAGCGGAGTGAGGGCAAGGGTTTTGAATCTCAAGTTTGTGAGTGAGAGCTTGAATGAATTCGTAATCTTAGGGATCCACTCTAATTATAAATTTAGGTATCATAGTCCAATGGGGACTCAGATTCCTATAGAGGGAACCGAGTTGAACTCAAATAAAGAATAGTTGTTATCCATTTAGGATTTCGAGTAATCCCAAAATTCTTGAGAGTTATCCCGTAAAAGTATGGATTTGAGTCTTGGCAAAAGTATCACTTGTTCTGTGTAGACTGGATCTCATTGTCTGGACAACTAAGTAATATGGAGAAAGATTCCTGAAATCCCAGTCAGTTGACTATAATCTTAATGTTTCAAGTATGTTGGATCCTTGATGTCGGTTAGGTCGGTTGGAATATTGGTCGTGCATGAGGGTATAAGTCGACTGGACTATCGAGTCGACTAGAATTCTAGTCGGCCGGAAATTCGTCATGGCCAGCGGACGAGTCCACTCGATTATGGACTAGTTGGCTGGAAATTCATCGTGGGTCAGCGCACAAAGTCCAGTCGACTATACTTCAGAAGCGAGCTAAAGTCCAGTCAGTTGGATCTTCAGGGGGATCAAAGCCCATTGATTGAACCAATTCAGTTGGATAGCATTGAGTCATATTTTACCTTGATGAACGGCGTAAACACACGCGTATAACGCAAGCGCACGTATCGTTCAAGTAGTATAAAAAGTATCAATCCCACGAGGACTTAATACATAAGCTAGTAATTTTATGAGGTCAAATGATTACTAGTATCTAACAGGTTGTTTGATTGATTTGAAATGATGACGATTCTAAATTTAAAAACAAGTAAATAAAATTGTTCGAAAGTAGGTTTTAAGAAAATTCAATATTAAAATCTATCTAGGGTTGTGATTTCTTCCAATATCATTTTAAAGATGAAATGGTTATTTTATGTTTGTGTAATAAAACGGTTTACTAACCTGGAACACTAAATTATGCGAAAGCCTCTGTCGATGGTCAGACGCAAATACCCAGTTTAACCCAATTGAACCATATGTCTATGTCAACCAAATTATCTGGATTCATTAAGTTTAAGTTCCAATTATGGTTACCCCCGCCCGATAGGTATATGTCTATCCTGTAAGGAAATCTATTAAAGGGTTATCTATCATCAAGGAAGATCGTGGGCTATTAAGTCTAAGGCTGAAACCTAAAATCTCTATGTCTAGTTCATTTTAGATTTACCAGATCAATCTTATTAGTGGCCAATTAACAAGGCGCATTAGGCTCAAGACTTAATAAGTAAACCTTTAAATTACCCAAACTATAAAATAACCCCTTATAAACCGGTGATATTAAAAGTCATCACAACCCCAGATAACTAATTTAGTTACAACACATAACTAGGGCTAGTAAAAGCTTGAAAGTAAAAGACATAAAGTAAAAATGCTGAAAAACAATTGCAGTAAAGTAAAAGCTGAAAAGTAAATTGCAATAAAATAAAATGCTAAGGTAAAAAGATCAACTTTTACTACTACTAATTTAGATATCTCCCTTAATATAATATATTAACTTGTGATTATTTTACCAACCAGCCATATAGGCGGTAACCTGATTAAGTCAAATTAAGTTCAACCAGCCATAAAGGAGGAACCAAAATAAACCTGCCATATAGGCGGTAAGAAAATTTAATTACCAACCGAACAATCTGGCGGTATTCTTGATTAGTCAGGTTTAAACCAGATTAAAATGAATTACCAACCGACCAATCTGGCGGTATCCTTATTAAGTCAATATTTTAAATAGTGAATATATTATATTTTAAGGGATATTAATCTAAATAGCAATAGTAAAAGAATTACCTTTCACCATAGCAGGGGGAAGTTACCTCCTCACAGTGAATAGTAAAAACTGTAAAAAGTAAAGAAAGTAAATCACTATTATTACAGAAAGTAATTAAAATTAATTACAAAACTAAAATTTAAAAGAAACAAGATAGAAAACTCCCTATTTACATGAGAGAATTTAGAGAGAATGGTACATCTGAAACTGAAATTTCGAGCTCTATTTATAGACGTCAGTAGGGGTCCGGCGTCACGCTGCCCAACTCGCGTCGCGACGCGCGGTTTGTCGACGTGGCACGCTCTGGTTTGTTAGCTTCAGATTCTGGATAAGGTGATAAGGTGACACGTGGGAAGGTGGTTGGATCTCAATTATTGTGACACGTGACGGCTTCTAATTGGCTGATTTCAGATTCTTATCACCACGTGTCAATTACGGATAAGTGAGTCAATAATTGATGTTGACGTGGCACTGACGTGGCGCTGACGTGGCGATACGTGGCAATGGCGACTATCGACACCGTAAAATTGCGACACGTGGCACGCTTTGATTGGTTGATGATGACGTGTCAATGACGTGGCATTTTGACTCGATCAACCGGTGATGTGGATGATGACGTGGCTGACAGGTGGAGTGACATGTGGCGACACGTGGCGATGGCGACTATCGGCACCGTATGATGATGACACGTGGCACGGCGCACGTTAGCAGATCGGCTGTGATGGTGACACGTGGCACGGCACACGTTAGCAAAGGCAAACTTTTCTCAGATTCTAACTTGTGGACCCGGCGCACGTTAGCACTGTTCGGCGTATGTTAGGCGTCGCGACGCCATAGGCTTGCGCGTCGCGATGCGAGAAATGACCAAAATGCCATTTTCGTTCGTTTTCACTATTTTGGCCCCAAATCACCTCCAGAAAGTCCTGAAACTTTATTTATCTACAAAATAACACAAAAACACATCAAAATACTCACAAAACTCAAGAAACTATACAAAATATTAGGTTAAATGAGTGAGAAATAGTGATATAATTACCACTCATCACACCCTCAAACCTAACATTTTGCTAGTCCTCGAGCAAAACACAGAATAAAATAACATTTTTCTTAGGGATCACGGTTGCATTTAGCATATGCAATAAGCCTTTAAACCCCTAGGTGTCCCTAGTGGACGAGTTGTAGTCTCATGAGGGTTTACAACAATGATACCCACAAATATTTTATAAAAGTAAAAATGGTAGTGAAACTAATGCACACAAAAGCAAAAAGACAAGCAAAAAGAGAATAAAGAAGTTAGTGACTAATCAGGTGAAATTTCTACTCCAAGTTACTAGTTGTTTTATTTCTTTCTAAATTACTGAATAAGTAAATTCTCCGATTATATTTACCATTTTCCATATACACAGCCAACAAAATATTAAACAACTCATTTTTTCCCACAACAGTCATAAGTGCAATTGATAAGAGAGTAATATTTTTGTCCTAAAGTTTTATCAGAATTCACACCTTTTTGTAGCAATTGAATAATTTTTCTAATTTTTTCTTTGATTTTAGATTTTTTTTTATTTATATACAATACCTTCCGTCTATGTAGCGAGTGTTGGGTCGGTGGCTCCCAAACCAGTTGGCTTTAGGGCACCAGGTGTTAAGATACCCCTACGGACTTAATTACTCAGACTTCAGATATATATATTTTTGCAACATCCTTGATCCATGTAGGGAGCTTTGGGCCAGTGACTCCCAAACCAGTTGGCTTTAGGGCACTAGGTGTTAAAACACATTTACAGACTTAATAACTCGGATCTCAGATGTTTTTTTTTTACTCCATCACTTTTTGAGATGCTTCCTCCAATTAAACTAGAGCACTGAATATTACAAACTTTTCAATTTTAGCTCATGTCTGTATGTTTCCATGTATATTGATAATACCTGTCAGCTGAGCATATGAAGATCCATTTTAGTCAGTTTTATGGAGAATTCACAAATTAAATAATTCAAAAGGAAATAAACAAAAATTAACTTGTTTCGAAATAAATGGTTTGAGATACGTCTCAGGAGTGGAAATTCCTTACACAGTTATCTCTTACCAATTTCACTTTTTTAGTCAAAATAAAAACACAAAAACGTAAAATATTTTTGTAATTTTTGAAAAATTTTCAATTTTTTTGTATTTTTCGAAAACTTTTGGACTAAAAAAATAAAAACAACACACAGATTAAAAACAAGGTACTGATCAACTAATTCTCTCCCCCAAACCTAAATGAGACATTGTCCCCAATGTCTTAAACAATAGAAGAAGAGTTTAGAAGATAATACCTGGATAACTGAAATTCGGTTGGAGTTCTACGGCCCCGAGGATCGAATAACAAGCAAGAAATAAGTGCGAATACAATCGAGAAAGTCGCGGAATACTCACATCGATCGGTTGAGCAACGCGACAACGAACAAAAATTCTTTTATGCTCACTGTCATGGTCACGACATTTCACTGCAATGGTGTCCTCCATTTTCGGTTTTGGATCATCTTCGTCAAGCTCCAAGCTTCGTCAAATGATTCCAAGCTCATGGGTGGACTTCCCTATCACCTTCGCATGTCTCTTGGAGTGCTAGCTCTTGATGATTTTGCCACAAAATCATCACATTTTGCTTCCCTATGGCTCTCGACATTTTGGACAGAAACCAGTGAAGAACACAGCCCCTTGGGCGTGTTTGAGAGGAAGAAGAAAGAGATGAGAGAGAGTTGGAAATGTGTAAAAGGTTAATTGATTTCTAAAATCAATTCAACATATACCAAATAATAAAATAACAATATATGTCATTCAAGCTTTCAAAAGCTTTCCAACCACTTCCATCAATCAATCAATCAATCAATCACATCAATCAATCAAATTATCACATCACTCAAAGTGACATGTGATTTGACGCTTGATGTGACTAATTATTTGACGCTTGATTTGACTTTGCATGCCGCACTCAAATTCGAAATGTGAATGCGCTCGCAAATAATCTCGGGCTCGGGTTCGCTAATTCCAAATTAACGAATTTTCCGTTGCGACGTAATTAAATGATTATGCCCAGCGAAATCACTATTCATATCGCTAACGAATTAATTCTAAATTAACTCCTTCGCCCGAATTAAAATCTAATTTTAATTCCGCATCGCAATCCAATTTCGTTTAATATATCGAATATATTATTTTTATCGATTAATTCCAAATTAATCGTTCTCTCTCTTTATATGATATTTTATCCCAGATAAAATATCTCCGTAATTAATCCCAGATTAATTTTCTCTCTCTTCTAATTAATCCCAGATTAATTAAAGTGCGAGTCATACATCATCGGTGAATCTTCAGGAAGCGACTCATGAGATCCCCGGATATGTTGGCAGTAAATCGGGTCATCGGACTATCCGAACACGTAAGTACCAAGTACTACGTTTATACCGATTTACAAGACAAGGTTGGCTTCTAGCAAAGCGCCATGCCTACCCAATTCTCCAGAAATATCCTTACAAGAATATAAGATCTATATCATGCATAGTATACGTAGTATTGCATATTTCGATCCAGTATCGGATGATCACATGCAAGGCCTGGGGCTGGTACAGTGTCTGCCCCGTACGAAGCATATATCGGATGACGAGCAACTAGTCTCTTTATTATCGGATAATCATGACCAAGTCATATTATCCCGATGGTTGCAACCCTTTAGAGAACCAGTTCTGTATCCCTACGCGATCATCATCTCCATATGACTGGAGTGACACTTCCGTCTCGACATCACACCCAACACACTACGATTCTCAATATGCCCATCAGAGGCGTACACAGAACCTGTTAAAGCCCTGGACGACCACAACCAAAGTATATTGATTGTCGCAAGTATTAGCGGTGCAAGTCTCAAGTTAAGACCAAATACACCTACCCTGACTTCGGACTTCCATAGACACATAGTCATACTACCAATGGAATTCTGAGGGGGTCTATCCAGAGCGAAGCTGTTTCCCGTACCATCGGTAAACACAACCTCCTATTACACTTGCATGAGTATCCTATACCCAAATATATGAGAACTATGTCGTTTGTGCCCTCACAACGCGCACAAGTGTAATACTAGTCCTTTACGCATTTATCGATGTCCAATCTCGATAATACTCTGACTAGGGATATTTAATGATTTATCCTTCGTGGACTGATACTGTCTCGTATCATTCTCAATCCAGGAACAAATCATAAGGACCTCCTATCATTTATACATCTTGGTGATCTAATAACAAATAATAAGAGAGCAATCTCCTTTGTCACATAGTTAATTTGTACAACAACACCATGATCTGTACAAATAGTGACGCTATGGGTCATAATTGTCCAACAATCTCCCACTTGGCCTATAGCCAGTCACTCGAGTGTCTGACACCCGAACTATGTACGGTTGGCTCAAACTGCTGAGAAATGCTTTCGTCAGCGGATTTGCATGATTATCATCTGATGCGATTTATTCGATCATCACATGACCACGATGTATGATCCGAACGAATCAGATGAATATCGAAGTATGTATTTGGATCGTTGATGAGACCATTAATTCTTTAGCATGTGCTGATGCCTAGCTCAGCTCCTAACAGAACTATATCTAATCTAATTAGATTTATTATCGACCCAGAAGGCTTCTATTGCTGCCTCAGCTGCAGCAATAACCCACATTTGTTGTTTATTCGGTAACAGTATCTTGCTTGGAAGATTTCCAACTCACTGTACCGTTATTCAAACTGTATAGTACCGTTTGCGACTTTTAGTCATCTTTATCGGTTAGGAAACTTGCAACAGTGATCCCAGTCACTTCAAGTTCTCCTTCTCCATAGTTTAAGACAACATCCTTAGTTCTCTAAGATACTAACGGATGTTCTTAACATCAATCCAGTGACTATCACTTGGATTGGCCTGTTTGTGACTTCATATGCTCAAAGCGTATGAGACACCAGGTCGCGTACATTTTTCAATGTACAAATTCTCGGAGAGTTTTTATGAAAGCCAAGCTTTCACCGATTGTATTATGGGAACATCATTTCCAAGAAATGATATATATTATCATTATTTATAGGACAACCACTGTCAGTGCGCTCCCACTAACCTCCTTATATACACAAGAATCATTTTCGTTTTGAATTAAATCATAAACCATTATGATTACATCAAAACGATATTTCCAAGAACTCAATGCTTGATTCAATCCAAACATGGATCGAATAACCTGCAAACCTTGTTTGCTAGTTTTGGTACGACAAAATCGACATGATGTTGTAAACATCCTCCAAAAGGTTTCCTTTTTAGGAAAATGATTTTCTCGTTTAGCTGACATATTTCATAAATGAAACATGCAGCATTAGCAAGCATTTTCCAAATGGATTTACCGTGGCAACTGGTAAAATGTTGAATCATAATCAACACAATGTTGATAACGATACATTTCTGCTAAAAGCCTAGCTTTATACGTTGGTATGTTGCCATCCATGTATGTCTTTCTTGAAGACTCATATAGTACCAATAGGCACAATGTCTTGTGGTACAACAACTAGTGTCCAAACTAAGTTGTTATACATGGAATCCATTTCGGACTCATGACACTTTGCCATAATTGGGAGTCGATACCTTGTATCACTTCCTCATACGTAGTCAGTTGGTTTACCTCAATAAGATTAACATCTTTATGAGGTGAGATCAGAAACCCATACCCCAGGTTGTTTTCTGACTCTCTCCGACTTACGCGGTTCTTGTGTATTCGAAGATTAATGGTATAGTTTCATCCTTGATGAACTATTTGTGTTCCATTAAGGATTCGGTGCCAGGAATAGTGTTACTCCGATTTTCATCGAGTTTTACTATCCTCCCACTTACCACTGCATATCAGTATTCCTCTTAGGAAAACCGCATGGTGAGTAACAATTAAATTGTTCTCTTGTGAGTTGTATAAGTACTATACTTTGGTATCCCTAGGATAACCAATAATTGGCACTTTTCCGATTTGGGTTTTAGTTTGGTATCATCCAAACATATGCCTAGCATTCCCAAATTTTCAGGAATGTGAAACCTGGTTTCTTTCCTGTTCATATCTAATATGAAATCTGTCAAATTGATTTTTATGGAACCTTATTCAAAATAAGTTCTGCACTGTTTATGCTTATCCGTTGAAGGAAATGGTAGCTCAGAGCGACTCATGATTAACCTTATCATGTCCAACAAAATTCGATTACTCGGTTCGGACACAACGTCAAATGACGTGTTCCGGGAGGAGTCCTCATTGAAAGAATATTATACTCTTTCAAGTATTTGAGAAACTTATTGCTTAAGTATTTTCCATTACGGTCTAACCGTGACGGTTTAATACTTTAGCCGATCTGTTTGTCCATTTCGTGTCGAAACTGTAAAAGTTTCCGATTTGTGTTCTTCAAAAGAAACACATAACCATAACGCGATGCCACATCCGTAAAGGTCACAAAATATTCATATCCACATCTAGCCTAGCTAGACATGGGCCCACTTGCTTCACTATGAACTAGGGCTTACAGATCGGTGGCATTTGCACTTTTACCAAGTAAAGGTGTTTTAGGGACATTGCCCAATAAACTAGATTCGTAGACTTTATTTGATTAGAATCAAATCAGTCCTAGTACCCACTCTTCAAAAGTGCGGATATATGATTCTTGTTTTATTGTGTCCCAGACAACAATGCCACAATATGTTTCATCTGATCAAATCAGTTTGAGCTATTTGTTTGTCACGTTATACTTTTGAGATTTATTTATATTCAAAATATAAATGCTGTTATTCACATCTAATGTGTTTATCTCAACATCATTTTTATATAATAAAACACTTTAGTGTTCTAGAATATAAAGGTTTACCCGCAGCGGGTTAAACACTGATATAGAGATAATGTTTCTAGTCAAACTAGTTACATTATAACAGTTTCCAAATTTAGGTACACACCCGAAGGGTAGTTCCTAAACTTAGGTATCTACAGTTAAAACAGCGATTTTCGTCCCGTTTCCAGATCGCAGATTAATCTCAATTGAAGTCAGCATTCTGTTCAAAACAGATTCTGAACATCAGTACATATTTATGTACCACACTAAGTATCTAAAATCCAATTTTAATACCAGTAATGAACAAATTTATGACAAACATATTTGAAGTCAGAGCCTTGCTCGTCTTCAATTCCTTCATGTCTGCTTTGTTCAAACGGCAGTCACGCTTCCGCGATCCCGTTTGCCACAATTAAGCAGACATTTTGGGATATGTCCTTTATCTTCCCAGAAGATTATAATGATTTTGCCTTTGCCCATTTCCACACTCCAGAAGCCTTTGACCTAGCCTAGGCCTTCTAGAATATCGAAATAAGGTGCGCCTTGCGCTACTTGCCTTATTGCAAATTTTGACTTTATCTCCTTGAGAATAGTCATTAACTCTCCAAGAGTTATTATTGCAATTTGATTACTTCTAAGATCTAAAATAGATCTATGAAGATCCTTCAATTTCATTATCATACTTTAAGGATCTAACCCTTAGTTCTGACAAAGAAATTAAGGAGTCTCCTGCGACAAGCTTAATGGATTAAGTACTAAAGTTATCATCACATGAATCTTCCAAAGATCATGCTCTACTATTTGCTTAACTCCGGGCTTAGGCATAATATGTTATTTTATCAAATAAAGTAACTTATTAATTTCCAGGACCATCCTGAAATTATTCCCAATTTTGAAAATTAAACCATTTAAATACATTTTCCTTAGGATTATGTTTTAAATGTCAATCTTTCAACTTATCTTGATTTTAATAGTCTAACTATTTAATCAATGATTTAGGTACTATTTATTATAATGATTACTATAGTCCAACTATTTAATCAACTATAATTAATTAAATCAAATATATTGATTATTGTAATCCAATTATATAATCAAATATAAATGAATAGTTTGAATACAGTCAAACTGTTAATTAAAACAACGATTAAATATTAGTCCAAATAACATTTAATTAATTTGACGAATGATATTTGTTTTGAGCGCGTATGGCAAGTAATTAAACGAATATTGCAAATTCAATTCTTGCCTCCCACTATTTTTCGGTGAGCCTCTAACCCTCTGTCGAGTACTCGGGAAACCGTGTTTCCTAGCGGGCTAGGATCCCGTTAAATATCACACAATCTTGACTTTGGCCAACAAATTGTATGATAATTAACTAGGTAGATCTCTAAGATCAATTGGATCCAATCCAATTCCTAGATCCAGTAGGGGAACATCCAAGTCCGAAACATATATCTTATATATGCCAATACATCCAATGTATTGCCTAACCTTTTTCCTCTGAATCAACTAAGCCTTGGCTTTGGCACAACAAACTTAGTGATCCCAGTCAAGCGCGACCCATTGACCATGGAAAGCTTCGTAATCAATGTCGATGGACAAGAAGTGGTATTGACTTTGGCCAACAAACCACAACTTGGACAAGACACCGATATGGAACAAAGCTCTCGTGATTCAAACACATCTTCGACGGACAAATGCCTTGACTTTGGCCAACAAACTAATGCCAGTCTCGGATCTTGAGTGAGAATCACTCAATGGAAGGAAAAGCGCTTAATATTTTGTGAGGGTTTTTCGCGTGCAAATTGGAAACCAATTTATTATCTTTGTTAAGGTCTCATCATCATACACCCTTAAACATGCATTCTAAACACATAATAAAGCGCATATGAATAAATAATAATGATATGCGGATGGATACTTAACACATTGATCCTAGATCAAATCTCTCCCTTTCCTCTATCCCGCTAGCACAAGTATTTACTTCTACCCACTACACTTCTAAAGAAACCTCATTTACATTGAGGGGAATAGGTGAGAAGAGAATACAAAGAGTAATGAGGTAATAAGGCTGGACACGCATGTCCAATTAATAAATTCCAAATTTATTACAACAATTTCTAAAATTACCCCACCCATCTAATATCCATCTGATATACATTATTCATGCATCGCAACCATGTATTCACACAAGCATGTTATCAATCAATCTAATCAAATTAATTAATCTGATAATTAGTGATCATCCAATGTTCAAACAACGATTTGATTTTGCTCGAGTCAAACTCGTTTTGCGAGTAAGTACTCAAAGTACGAATTCTTGAATTAAATTAAACTACAAAATTAAATCCAATTCAATTTGTATTTAATACTAATTCGCTATTTAATTCCAAATTAAATACTACACTTTATTTAACGAACCTTTACGATTTAAATTCCAAACTTAATCGTTACGGGTCTCAAAGCCCGATTAACGTCCAACGTTTATTTAATTAAAGTCCAATGGGCTTTTAATTAATTTATTAAGGCGTGGACTTTTGGTCAACTCGGGTCAAACCCAATAACCAAAGCCCAATCCGGGAATAACCCCATAAGCCTAGAAATCAATTTAGGCCCATTAGGCCCAATTAAATTTATTAAGGTCCATTAGTCGCATTTGGGCTTTATGGAGGCGGTTTTGGGCCGAATTGGATCCAACCAATTTACCCTAAACCCATCTTGGTACAACCAAGCCCAATAAGCCCAATAACAACTTTCAAGCCCAATTTTACAAAATAGGCCCAACATAATTAAATTACAAAATCCAATTTCATAATTTAATTACCTAAAGTGTATTACACAATTAATTACCCAATTAACATTTCTAAACATCAATTAGCCTAATTAATCATGCTCATCAATATTAAATCATGTCCAACACAATTTAACAAAAAATAAAACCCAATTACATGCTCTTTAAGTCTCGGCTTTAGGGTTTATTTGTCAAATTGCAAATCCAATCCAATTGAATCCAATTAAACATTAAATCAATATACCCAACATGATTCTAACTCATCCAATGAATCAAAAATCAAAATTCCAAGACATTTTAGGGTTCTAAACTCTCGACCAAGCAAAGTGATTTGGGGAAAATTGTTCCAAACAACATTTCATCAAATTGATCCAATCAATCCTCAATTAAAACACATTTAAGCATACTCAATCATCCAATTTCATAAAATCATGCTCAAATACATTTTACCCAAATTTTAACCCTAAGTCATATTTCATGCTTTTACTCCGCTCTGATACCATTGTTGGAGTTCTACGGCCCCAAGGATCGAATAACAAGCAAGAAATAAGTGCGAATACAATCGAGAAAGTCACGGAATACTCACATCGATCGGTTGAGCGAGGAGGCAACGAACAAAAATTATTTTCTGCTCACTATCATGATCACGGCAGTTCACTGCAATGGTGTCCTCCATTTTCGGTTTTGGATCATCTTCGTCAAGCTCCAAGCTTCGTCAAATGACTCCAAGCTCATGGGTGGACTTCCCTATCACCTTCGCATGTCTCTCAGAGTGCTAGCTCTTGATGATTTTGCCACAAAATCATCACACTTTGCTTCCCTATGGCTCTCGACATTTTGGGCAGAAACCAGTGAAGAACACAGCCTTTTGGGCGTGTTTGAGAGGAAGAAGAAAGAGAGGAGAGAGAGTTGGAAATGTGTAAAAGGTTAATTGATTTCTAAAATCAATTCAACATATACCAAATAATAAAATAACAATATATGTCATTCAAGCTTTTAAAAGCTTTCCAACCACTTCCATCAATCAATCAATCAATCACATCAATCAATCAAATTGTCACATCACTCAAAGTGACATGTGATTTGAAGCTTGATGTGACTAATGATTTGACGCTTGATTTGACTTACGTGCCGCACTCGAATTCGAAATGTGAAAGCGCTCGCAAACAATCCCGGGCTCGGGTTCACTAATTCCAAATTAATGAATTTTCCATTGTGACGTAATTAAATGATTATGCCTAGCGAAATCACTATTCACGTCGCTAACGAATTAATTCTAAATTAACTCATTCGCCCGAATTAAAATCTAATTTTAATTCCGCGTCGAAATCCAATTTCGTTTAATATATCGAATATATTAATTTTATCGATTAATTCCAAATTAATTGTTCTCTCTCTTTCTATGATATTTTATCCCAGATAAAATATCTCCGCAATTAATCCCAGATTAATTTTCTCTCTCTTCTAATTAATCCCAGATTAATTAAAGTGCGAGTCATACATCATCGGTGAATCTTCGGGACGTGACCCATGAGATCCCCGGATATGTTGGCAGTAAATCGGGTCATCGGACTATCCGAACACGTAAGTACCAAGTACTACGTTTATACCGATTTACAAGACAAGGTTGGCTTCTAGCAAAGCGCCATGCCTACCCAATTCTCCAGAAATATCCTTACAGGAATATAAGATCTATATAAGGCGTAGTATACGTAGTATTGCGTATTTCAATCCAGTATCAGATGATCACATGCAAGGCCTGAGGCTGGTACAGTGTCTGCCCCGTTAGAAACATATATCGGATGACGAGCAACTAGTCTCTTTATTATCGGATAATCATGACCAAGTCATATTATCCCGATGGTTGCAACCCTTTAGAGAACCAGTTATGTATCCCTACGCGATCATCATCTCCATATGACTGGAGTGACACTTCTGTCTCGACATCACACCCAACACACTACGATTCTCTATATACCCAGCAGAGGCGTACACAGAACATGTTAAAGCCCTGGACGACCACAACCAAAGTATATTAATTGTCGCAAGTATTAGCGGTGCAAGTCTCAGGTTAAGACCAAATACACCTACCCTGATTTCGGACTTCCATAGACACATAGTCATACTACCAATGGAATTCCGAGGGGGTCTATCCAGAGCGAAGCTGTTTCCCGTACCATCGGTAAACACAACCTCCTATTACACTTGCATGAGTATCCTATACCCAAATATATGAGAACTATGCCGTTTGTGCCCTCACAACGCGCACAAGTGTAATACTAGTCTTTTACGCATTATCGATGTCCAATCTCGATAATTCTCTGACTATGGATATTTAATGATTTATCCTTCGTGGACTGATACGGTCTCATATCATTCTCAATCCAGGAACAAATCATAAGGACCTCCTATCATTTATACATCTTGGTGATCTAATCACAAATGATAAGAGAGCAATCTTCTTTGTCACATAGTTAATTTGTACAACAACGCCATGATCTGTACAAATAGTGACACTATGGGTGGTAATTGTCCAACAAATTCTACAGGAAATTAAAGGTTAAGATCCAGATTAATCCGTCACCTCTTACCACGATCGTCCTCAGACCAATTTATCTTTGAAAGGATAGGGTCAACTTGTTGTTCATAGGCTAAGATTTGGTCAATTAGATCCGGAGCAGTTCTGGCAGTAAAGAGGAGTTCTTTCATAGGTTTTGCCACGAACCCATTTCTCCGAGCATCATCAAGAAACACACAAAGAAAATCATAAAATCCTTCAACGTTATACAGTCCAAGCGGTTTCTGGTGTATGTTCAGGTTCACCCAAGATAGCACTATAAAAATTTCCTCCAATGTGCCCAAGCCACCTGGCAAAGTAATAAAAGCATCATCACGGTTAATCATTTCTACCAATCGTTCAGACATACCTGGCACGATCAGTTCCTCTCCGTTTGATGATTCAATAAGATTTTGCCTCTGCCAAGGGTTTTGGGATGATTCCCAAAACGTGACCGCCTCCTTCCTGTACGGCCTTTGAAACGATCCCCATTAGTCCAAGATTGCCTCCGCCATATACTAAGTGCATATTCCTTGCAGCTAAGACTCGACCTAATTCCTGTGCTGCCTCTACCAACACTAGTACCGCAAAACACACAGATATTTTCAACTCGTCTTCTTGAAGTGGCTTCCATGTTTTATTCTGGATGTCTTCAAAAGTGCAATGATGAGTTGAATTTATAACACCTGAAAAGGGTGAGTAAAATAATAGCACTAGTACTTGCCAAATGATAATTATTAGTTAAACAGTAAAATAAATCATGATAGTAAAAAAGGTCTAGATCATGTCGGAGAAAATAAAAAGAAAACAACAAAACAAATTACAATTATTAGGAAAAGACAAAGAGATATAATATGTACAAGAAAAGTAGCGGCTTGATTGACGTCTATGCGTCAGGGACAAGTTTCCTATCCAATTTTCTTATAAATTGGCAAACATGGTCTTTTTGAGTCAGATTCCCAAGACTTAACTGTTGTCTTTCTTTTTGAAATTGTGTTTGTAATTTGCAAATGGCTATGTGAACATATCCACCGGGATGCGTCTCAAGAGTCAAAGATATATCATCTAAAGACTCATTACTCAAGCCATCCCTAATGAATTTAATTTCGTCTTCGCGATTATCAGACACCATTCCTAAAGAACGACAACGAGTATTGCAATTCCAGCGTGCACATTTGTAACAAACACCCATTTGCTTAGCTCTACGTTTCTTTGCATATGTGCTTCTTCCAAAACCAGGCAGATGTGAAATAAAAGATTCAGAAGACTCACCTTCCAATCGGACCCGTGCTTCAATTACCCAACGAATATCATTAGGAACACCATGGATTGTTAGTAATCTCATCCGTTCTAAGCGAGCTTTGTAGACTTTCATCAAAGAGTTTTAAGGGAGAGAAGGAAATTGCTTGTGAAGTTTTGCGAGAGCTTCTTCCATCCTGAAATGTCTTAATCTGCAAAAACTAAACACACAAAATTAAATCACACCAAATCACAATATATACACAAATTACATGGGTTGTCTCCCTGCTAGCGCTAAGTTTAAAGTCGTCAGCTAGACTTGACTTCTCGATCGTTAGGTTGGATCTGAAAGTGTGACACTTTTTTTTGTCGCTCAAATGATTCTCCCCAGTAGTACTTGACACGCTGACTGTTAACCTTGAATGTTTCGTTGGTGTTGGGATCTAGTAACTCAACAGCTCCATATGGAAAAACCTGAGTGATTACAAATGGACCTGACCACCTTGATTTCAACTTTCCAGGGAAAAGTTTCAACCTCGAGTTGTACAACAACACTTGCAGCCTTGGTTCTAATTATCTGTGCACTATTTTTTGGTCATGCCATTTTTTGGTCTTTTCCTTGTACAATTTGGCATTCTCATAAGCCTGTAGGCGAAATTCCACCAATTCGTTGAGTTGGTGAAGTCGTTTCTCTCTTGCAGCTTGTGAATCAAAATTCAACTTCTTCAGTGCCCAGTACGTCATGTGTTCAAGCTCAACTGGTAGATGGCATGCTTTCCCAAACACCAATCGATATGGGGACATACCAATGGGTGTCTTGTAAGCTGTTCGGTAGGCCCATAATACATCATCCAATTTTTGTAGACCAGTCCCTCCTTGTTGATCCAACGGTTCTTTCTAGGATTCTTTTGATATCCCTGTTTGAAACCTCAACCTGTCCATTTGACTGTGGATGATAAGTTGTGGCAACCTTGTGAGTAACTCCGTATTTGGATAGGAGTGCATCGAAATATCTGTTGCATAAATGAGAGCCACCATCACTGATGATCTCGTGCTTTGAACCGAGTGAAAATATTCTTTTTCAAGAATTTGATCACCACTTTTGAATCATTGGATGGCAATGAAATTGCTTCAACCCATTTGGAAACGTAGTCTACAGCAACCAGGATGTACATGTTTCCGAATGATGGAACAAAGGGTCCCATAAAATCAATACCCCACACATCGAATATCTCCACTTCCAGAATGTTTTGCAGCGGTCCTTCATTTCTTCTTGAAATATTTCTCGTTCTCTGGCATCTGTCACATTGAAGAGCAAAAAGATAAGCATCTTTAAAAAGAGTGGGCCAGAACAAACCTGATTGAAGAACTTTTGCTGTAGTTTTGTCCCCGCTGAAGTGTCCGCCATATGGTGATGAATGATAGTGCTGCAAAACACTGTTGACCTCCTCCTGTGGAACACATCGCCTCAGTAATTGATCAGCACATCATTTGAACAGGTACGGCTCATCCCAGACATAATGCTTGACTTCTTTGAAGAATTTCTTCCGTTGCTGAGTTGTCCATTCCAACGGCCATTTTCCTGACACAATGTAGTTGACATAGTCAGCATACCAAGGAGCATCTTGCGGTTTCATGGCAAATAGCTGTTCATCTGAAAAATTTTCTTTGATTGATAGATCTTTGTCAGCTGTTTCTCCATTCTCGATCCTCGATAGATGATCTACCACCTGATTTTCTGTCCCTTTCCTGTCTCGAATCTCCACGTCAAATTCTTGCAGAAGAAGTATCCAACAGATCAATCTGGGTTTGACATCTTTCTTCGTGATCAAGTATTTGATTGCTGAATGATCTGTGTAGACCACCACTTTGGGACCCAGCAGATAGGAGCAGAATTTGTCAAAAGCATACACAACTGGAGCAACTCTTTTTCTGTGGTTGTGTAGTTGAGTTGAGCTTCATTCAAAGTTCTGCTGGAGTAGTAAATGGTGTGGAAAATCTTTGCTTTGCGTTGTCCCAAAACTGCACCTACAACAAAATCACTAGCATCACACATTACTTCAAATGGAAGGGTCCAGTCTGGTGCTACAATGATGGGTGCAGAAATCAGCTTCTGTTTTAAGATCTTAAAAGCTTCCTGGCATTCTTTGGTGAAGTTGAAAGGGACATCCTTCTCCAGAAGATTGCACAGAGGTTTAGCAATCTTGGAAAAGTCTTTGATAAATCTCCTGTAAAAACCTGCATGTCCGAGAAAGCTCCGAATCCCTTTGACAGATGTCGGCGGAGGTAGTTTTTCAATTGTTTCAATCTTTGCTTTATCTACCTCGATTCCTTTTTGTGAGATCCGGTGTCCAAGAACAATGCCCTCATGTACCATGAAATGGCATTTCTCCCAATTGAGCACCATGTTTGTATCTTAGCACCTTTGTAACACATGTTCCAAATTTTACAAGCAGTGGTCAAAAGAATCTCCAAACATAGAAAAGTCATCCATAAAAACCTCCATACTCTGCTCCAACATGTCTGAGAAGATGGCCATCATGCAACGCTGAAATGTAGCAGGGGCATTACATAATCCAAATGGCATCCTGCGGAAAGCAAAAGTACCATATGGACATGTAAATATAGTTTTCTCCTGGTTTTCTGGTGCGATGGCAATCTGATTGTACCCTGAATATCCGTCCAGAAAGTAATAGAACTCATGTCCTTCCAGTCTGTCTAACATCTGGTCAATGAATGGTAGCGGAAAATGATCATTTCTCGTGGCTTTGTTCAGCTTCCTGTAGTCCATGCATACTCTCCATCCAGTCACCGTTCTTGTTGGGATTAGCTCGTTCTTTTCATTGGTAACCACAATAATTCCTCCTTTCTTTAGTACACAATGCATATGACTCACCCAACTACTATCTGAGATGGGGTAAATGATGCCAGCATCCAACCATTTGATTATTTCTTTCTTTACAATTTCCTTCATGATTGGATTGAGTCTCCGTTGATGCTCCACTGTGGGTTTGTACTCATCATTCATCAGAATCTTGTGCATGCAAAATGATGGACTAATGCCTCGAATGTCTGCTATAGTCCAGCCAATGGCTCTTTTGTGCTCTCGTAATACTCTCAGTAACTTTTCTTCCTGCTCCAATGTTAGTGAAGAATAAATAATAACAGGTAATTCAGAAGAGTTTCCAAGAAATGCATACCTGAGATGGCTCGGAAGTAATTTCAGCTCCAGTTGTGGTGGTTCTTCAATCGAAGGCTTGATTCGATCTTTCTTTGGCAGTTCCAAGCTTTCAACTGGTGGTGTTGATTTGAATCGGAATGGTTTGTCAAGGTAGTTGATACATTCCAGGATTTCAACATGTAGCTCGCTGTCAGTCATGTTGGTGATGCAAGCTTCGAGTGTATCTGTGGGATTTGGCTCAGTATCCTGAACGATACTGTCAACAACATCAACTCTGAAGCATTCTTCTTCCTTTTCATCACTCGGGAATTTCATGGCTTTGAAAACATTAAAGGTAACTTCTTGGTCCTGCACTTTCATGGTCAATTCTCCTTTTTGCACATCAATCACAGTTCTACCTGTAGCCAAGAATGGTCTCCCAAGAATGATAGGTACTTCTTGTGTTCTTCCATGTCAAGGATGATGAAATCTGTTGGGAGAATCAGTTTGTCAACTTTGACCAGCACATCTTCAACAACACCTCTTGGAAATGCTAGTGTTCGATCAGCAAGTTGTAACGAGACTGAGGTAGGCATTGCTTCTCCAATCTGCAGTATCCTGTAAATAGAAAAAGGCATCAAGTTAACACTAGCACCGAAATCACATAAAGCCTTACCGATATAATATTCTCCAATAGTGCATGGAACTGTGAAACTGCCAAGATCTTTCAACTTTGGGGGAAGTTTCCTCTGAATAATGGCACTGCATTCTTCCGTCAATGCTACTGTCTCATAGTCTCCCAATCTCCGTTTTCGTGAAAGAATATATTTCATGAATTTAACATAGCTGGGCATTTCTTCCAATGCTTCTGCAAATGAGATGTTGATATGCAGCTTTTTGAACACCTCCAGGAATCGAGCAAACTGCTTGTCCAGTTTGTTTTTCTGAAGTCGCTGTGGAAAAGGTAGAGGTGGAGTGATTCTTTCTGGTTCTTTTTCCTTTGCTTCTTTTTCCTCCATCTGTGGAACTGCATCTTTTGGAGATTCTTCAATTGTTACCTTGATTCCAATATCTTTGTAGATTTCAGTACCGCTTTTCAAAGTAATGGCTTGACATTGCTCCTTCCCTCGATTCCTTGGATTTGGTTCTGTGTTGTTGGGAAGATTACCTGGCGGTCTGTAACTTTGAGCATTAGCCAGTTGTCCGATTTGATTCTCCAGTGCTTTGATGGAAGCAGATTGGTTCTGAAACATAACATCGTACTTTTTTAACTGAGCCAGCACTTCTGCTATTCCTAGTTCATTTGCCTGCTCCTGGCCTTTGTTCTGTTGCTGGAATCCAGGTGGTGGATAGTTCTTTTGCCCTGAATTGTTGCTCCATGAAAAATTGGGATGATTCCTCCACCATGGGTTGTAGGTGTTGGTATATGGATTGTTCCCCTGTCTGTTGAAATTGTTGACAAAATTCATCGTCTTTTCAAGTTGGTTCGGCTCTGGTACTCCTCCATATGGTGAACTTGTGGATCCAGTGGTAAGAGTCTCCATGAATTTGCATATCTGATCCAGCTTGGCGTTGACTGCTGTATTGGCTCCACTTTCATAAATTCCTGCAATTCTTTGGATCATGCTCCTTTCTGTTGGCCACAAGGAATTTTTGTTGGCCATTTCTTCGATTAGGTCTCAGGCTTGATCTTCTTCTTTTGCCATTAAAGCTCCTCCAGCAGCAGCATCGATTGTGGTTCTCATTATTCCAGAAAGTCCATTATAGAATGTTTGGACTTGAAGCCATTTTGGAATCTCATGGTGAGGACATTTCCGGAGCAAATCTTTGTACCTTTCCCAAGCTTCGTAGAGAGTTTCTGAGTCTTGTTGTACAAATGATGTGATGTCATTCCTCAGTTTTCCAATTCTGGCTGGTGGAAAGTACTTTGCAAGAAATTTGGTGGCTAAAGTGTTCCAAGTTGTGATAGAACCTGCTGGTAGTGAATGTAGCCAAGCTTTAGCTATGTCTTTCAAGGAATATGGAAAAACACGCAGTCTCATTGCTTCTTCAGCTTCTCAGTTGTAATTGAAAGTGCTGTAAACTTCCAGGAAGTTGTTGATGTGGGCATTAGGATCTTCAGTTGCATTCCCCCCAAACTGAACTGACTGCTGAATCATCTGAATGCATGTTTTGATGTCACCCGCATTTGCTGGTAATGGAGGAAGTACAATACAAGAAATGAGTCTGTCAACCACCGAAATGGTTCTGTCTCGAATGAGAATTGGTGGTGCAACCTCCAAAGGTTCAGGTTCCATGTTGACTAAAGCTTATTGGCCTTCTCGCATTTCCTTTCTCAATTGTCTGATGGTTCTTTCAATTTATGGGTCAAGCGGTCGGAGTTCAAAGCTTCTGGTTCGTCTCATGAAGTGTCTGAGAACCTGAAACACAATAAAACAAAAACAATAAGTAAAAAGAAAATTAGATACAAGCAACGTATCTAACCCCTAAACTAATAGTAAAAGATAGATAAGTCCCCGGAAACGGCACCAAAAACTTGAACGGCGTAAACACACGCGTATAACGCAAGCGCATGTATCGTTCAAGTAGTATAAAAAGTATCGATCCCACGAGGACTTAATACCTAAGCTATTAATTTTATGAGGTCAAATGATTACTAGTATCTAACAAGTTGTTTGATTGATTTGAAATGGTGACGATTCTAAATTTAAAAACAAGTAAATAAAATTGTTCGAAAGTAGGTTTTAAGAAAATTCAATATTAAAATCTATCTAGGGTTGTGATTTCTTCCAATATCATTTTAAAGATGAAGTGGTTATTTTATGTTTGTGTAATAAATCGGTTTACTAACCCGGAACACTAAATTATACGAAAGCCTCTGTCGATGGTTAGACGCAAATACCCAGTTTAACCCAATTGAACCATATGTCTATGTCAACCAAATTATCTGGATTCATTAAGTTTAAGTTCCAATTATGGTTACCCCCGCCCGACAGGTATATGTCTATCCTGTAAGGAAATCTATTAAAGGGTTATTTATCCTCAAGGAAGATCGTGGGCTATTAAGTCTAAGGCTGAAACCTAAAATCCCTATGTCTAGTTCATTTTAGATTTACCAGATCAATCTTATTAGTGGCCAATTAACAAGGCGCATTAGGCTTAAGACTTAATAAGTAAACCTTTAAATTACCTAAACTATAAAATAACCCCTTATAAACCGGTGATATTAAAAGTCATCACAACCCCAGATAACTAATTTAGTTACAATACATAATTAGGGCTAGTAAAAACTTGAAAGTAAAAGACATAAAGTAAAAATGCTGAAAAGTAATTGCGGTAAAGTAAAAGCTGAAAAGTAAATTGCAATAAAATAAAATGCTAAGGTAAAAGGATAAACTTTTACTACTACTAATTTAGATATCTCCCTTAATATAATATATTAACTTGTGATTATTTTACCAACCAGCCATATAGGCGGTAACCTGATTAAGTCAAATTAAGTACAACCAGCCATAAAGGCGGAACCAAAATAAACCTGCCATATAGGCGGTAAGAAAATTTAATTACCAACCGACCAATCTGGCGGTATCCTTGATTAGTCAGGTTTAAACCAGATTAAAATGAATTACCAACCGACCAATCTAGCGGTATCCTTATTAAGTCAATATTTTAAATAGTGAATATATTATATTTTAAAGGAGATTAATCTAAATAGCAATAGTAAAAGAATTACCTTTCACCCTAGCAGGGGGAAGTTACCTCCTCATAGTGAATAGTAAAAACTGTAAAAAGTAAAGAAAGTATATCACTATTATTACATAAAGTAATTAAAATTAATTACAAAACTAAAATTTAAAAGAAACTAGATAGAAAACTCCTTATTTACATGAGAGAATTTAGAGAGAATGGTACATCTGAAACTGAAATTTTGAGCTCTATTTATAGGCGTCAGTAGGGGTCCGGCGTCGCGCCGCCCAGCTCACGTCGCGACGCGCGGTTTGTCGATGTGGCACGCTCTGGTTCGTCGGCTTCAGATTCTGGATAAGGTGATAAGGTGACACGTGGCAAGGTGGTTGGATCTCAATTATTATGACACGTGGCGGCTTCTGATTGGCTGATTTCAGATTCTTATCGCCACGTGTCAATTGCGGATAAGTGAGTCAATAATTGATGCTGACATGGCACTGACGTGGTGACACGTGGCGATGGCGACTATCGGCATCGTAGAATTGTGACACGTGGCACGCTGTGATTGGTTGATGATGACATGTCAATGATGTGGAATTTTGACTCGGTCAACTGGTGATGTGGACGATGACGTGGCTGACAGGTGGAGTGACACATGGCGACTGTGGGCACCGTAGGATGATGACACGTGGCACGGCGCACGTTAGCAGATCAGCTGTGATGGTGACACGTGGCACGGCGCACGTTAGCAAAGTCAAACTTTTCTCAGATTCTGACTTGTGGACCCGGCGCACGTTAGCACTGTTCGGCGTATGTTAGGCGTCGCGACGCTAGAAATGACCAAAATGCCCTTTTCGTCCGTTTTCACTGTTTTGGCCTCAAATCACCTCCAGAAAGTCCTGAAACTTTATTTATCTACAAAATAACACAAAACACATCAAAATATTCACAAAACTCAAGAAACTATACAAAATATTAGGTTAAATGAGTGGGAAATAGTGATATAATTACCACTCATCATTTGACAGTTTGTCCCCCAATTTCTAAGTCAATATTGTTGTCTTGGAGAGTAATAAACATAGTCTAGTCAAGTTGATGGGTAATAACTCTTTTTAGTAGACTCGATGTCGATCGTTTGAACAAGACGGATGTCCAAGGAGTCGTAGATGATGAACACTAAAAAATGTACATTTATTAAAAGGAAAATTAATCATTTTACACTTATAGTATCATTAATCCCATAATTTAGCACATTTGTGAAATAATAATTAAATTTATGCTTTATATATTTTTATTATGATTTTTTATAGGCAAAATAATACTTTGGAGTCTCATCAAGAAAAATGGATACGAAATCTGAATTTCAAGACCCTGAAAACCCAAAAGAATGTGACAACTACATTCGAATCAACCTTGAATTATTATTTTTTTTTGCCGAGACAAACTGCAACTTTCACACTTTGATACTCCCAGTACGAAGTATGTGTTGGAGTTCTACGGTCCCAAGGATCGAATAAAAAGCATAAAATAAACATGCGAATACATCACGGGAGTTACAGAATACTCACATCGATCGGTTGAGCGACGTGAGAGGCAACAAAAATTCGGTTTCTGCTCATTGTCAAGCTCGGCAGTGGGCTGCTTTTTGCTCCTTAAATTCGGCCATGGATCATCTTCATCAAGCTCCAAGCTTTGTGATTTGATTCCAAGCTCATGGGTGGACTTCCCTATCACCTTCGCATGACTTCGTAGTGTGTTAGTACTCCCAATTTTGCCACAAAATCACGACTTTTGCTTCCCATTTTTCTTCCTTGGCTCTCGGCAGTGGGCTGCCAAACTAGAAGAAAAAATAGCCCCTAAAGGGCGTGAGAGAGATGAAAGAAATTGGCTCCAATTCGTGAGCCAAGAGAGAGAATGAGTGAAGTGATTTTTGTATTTGATTTTGTGTATCTAATACACAATTTTTCATTACCAAAAAATCAAATAATTGATTTTTCAAATACAAAAAGTCAAGGCAATTAATTCCAACCACTTCCATCAACTATTCACATCACTCATGTCAATCAAGTGACAAGTTGTCATATCACTCAAAGTGACTAATGATTTGACGCTTGATGCGACTAGCGGTTTGACGCTTGATTTGACTTGCGTGCCTCACTCGAATTCGAAATGCGAATGCGCTTGCAAATGATCCCGGGCTCGGGTCCGCAAATTCCAAATTAACGAATTTTCTGTTGCGACGTAATTAAATGATTATGCCTAGCGAAATCACTATTCACGTCGCTAACGAATTAATTCTAAATTAACTCGTTCGCCCGAATTAAAATCTAATTTTAATTCCGCGTCGAAATCCAATTTCGTTTAATATATCGAATATATTAATTTTATCGATTAATTCTAAATTAATCGTTATCTCTCTTTAATTGATATTTTATCCCAGATAAAATATCTCCGCAATTAATCCCAGATTAATTTTCTCTCTCATCTAATTAATCCCAAATTAATTAAAAGTGCGAGTCATACGTCATCGGTGAATCTTCGAAAAGCGACCCATGAGATCCCCGGATATGTTGGCAGTAAATTCGGTCGTCGGACTATCCGAACACGTAAGTACCTAGTACTACGTTTGTACCAATTTACAAGACAAGGTTGGCTTCTAGAAAAGCGCCATGCCTACCCAATTCTCCAGAAATATCCTTACATGAATATAAGGATCTATATCAGGCGTAGTATACGTAGTATTGCGTGACCCATTGACCATGGAAAGCTTCGTAATCAATGTCGATGGACAAGAAGTGGTATTGACTTTGGCCAACAAACCACAACTTGGACAAGACACCAATATAGAATAAAGCTCTCGTGATTCAAACACATCCTCGACGGACAAAGGCCTTGACTTTGGCCAACAAGCCAATGCCAGTCTCGGATCTTGAGTAAGAATCACTCAATGGAAGGAAAAACGCTTAATATTTGTGAGGGTTTTCGAGTGCAAATTGGCAACCAATTTATTATCTTTGTTAAGGTCTCATCATCATACACCCTTAAGCATGCATTCTAAACACATAATAAATTGCATATGAATAAAATAATAATGATATGCGGATGGATACTTTACACAATGATCCTAGATCAAATCTCTCCCGCTAGCACATGTATTACTTCTACCCGTTACACTACACTTCTACAGAAACCTCATTTACATTGAGGAGAATAGGTGAGAAGAGAATACAAAGAAAAATGAGGTAATAAGGCTGGACACACAGGTCCAATTAATAAATTCCAAATTTATTACAACAATTTCTAAAATTGCCCCACCCATCTAATATCCATCCGATATACATTATTCATGCATCGCAACCATGTATTCACACAAGCATGTTATCAATCAATCTAATCAAATTAATTAATCTGATAATTAGTGACCATCCAATGTTCAAACAACGATTTGATTTTGCGTGAGTCAAACTCGTTTTGCGAATAAGTACTCAAAGTACGAATTCTTGAATTAAATTAAACTACAACATTAAATCTAATTTAATATGTATTTAATACTAATTCATTATTTAATTCCAAATTAAATACTACACTTTATTAACGAACCTTTACGACTAAAATTCCAAATTTAATCATTACGGGTCTCAAAGCCCGATTAACGTCCAACGTTAATTTAATTAAAGTCCAATGGGCTTTTAATTAATTTCTTTAAGGCGTGGACTTTTGGTCAACTCGGGTCAATCCCAATAACCAAAGCCCAATCCGAGAATAACCCCATAAGCCTAGAAATCAATTTAGGTCCATTAGGCCCAATTAAATAATTAAAGGTCCATTAATTGCATTTGGGCTTTATGGAAGCGGTTTTGGGCCTAATTGGATCCAACCAATTTAGCCTAAACCCAACTTGGTACAACCAAGCCCAATAAGCCCAATTACAACACTTAAGCCCAATTTCACAAAATAGGCCCAATTTAATAAAATCATAAAAATCCAATTTTACAATCTAATTAATTATAAAGTGTATTACACAATTAATTACTCAATTAACATTTCCAAAACACCAATTAGCCTAATTAATCATGCTCTTTAACAGCAAAACATGTCCAACATATTTTTATCAAAAATCAAACCCAAATCATGCTATAATGCTCTCGGCTTTGGAGGGGATTTTGTGTCCGATTCGGTTTCAATCCAATTAAATCCACAATCGACATTAAATCAACATCCTCATTGATTCCAACTCATCCAATGAATCAAAAATCAAAATCCAAGACATTTAGGGCTACTCAAACTCTCGGCCAAGCAAGATAAATTGGGGAAAATTTTTCCAAAGAAAACTTAATCAAATTGATCCAATCAATCATCAATTAAACATGTATTAAGCATACTCAAACATCCAATTCATTCAAATCATGCTAAAAAACATTTTACCCAAATTTTAAGCCCTAATCAAATTTCATGCTTTTCAACCTGGCTCTGATACCATTGTTGGAGTTCTACGGTCCCAAGGATCGAATAACAAACATAAAATAAACATGCGAATACATCACGGGAGTTGCGGAATACTCACATCGATCGGTTGAGCGACGCGAGAGGCAACAAAAATTCGGTTTCTGCTCATTGTCAAGCTTGGCATTGGGCTGCTGTTTACTCCTCAAATTCAGCCATGGATCATCTTCATCAAGCTCCAAGCTTTGTGATTTGATTCCAAGCTCATGGGTGGACTTCCCTATCACCTTCGCATGACTTCGTAGTGTGCTAGCACTTCCGATTTTGCCATAAAATCACGACTTTTACTTCCCATTTTTCTTCCTTGGCTCTCGGCAGTGGGCTGCCAAACCAGAAGAAAAAATAGCCCCTAAAGGGCGTGAGAGAGATGAAAGAAATTGGCTCCAATTCGTGAGCCAAGAGAGAGAATGAGTGAAGTGATTTTTGTATTTGATTTTGTGTATCTAATACACAATTTTTCATTACCAAAAAATCAAATAATTGATTTTTCAAATACAAAAAGTCAAGGCAATTAATTCCAACCACTTCCATCAACTATTCACATCACTCATGTCAATCAAGTGACAAGTTGTCACATCACTCAAAGTGACTAATGATTTGACGCTTGATGCGACTAGCGATTTGATGCTTGATTTGACTTGCGTGCCACACTCGAATTCGAAATGCGAATGCGCTCGCAAACAATTTCGGGCTCGGGTTCGCTAATTCCAAATTAACGAATTTTCCGTTGCGACGTAATTAAATGATTATGCCTAGCGAAATCACTATTCACGTCGCTAACGAATTAATTCTAAATTAACTCGTTCGCCCGAATTACAATCTAATTTTAATTCCGCGTCGAAATCCAATTTCGTTTAATATATCGAATATATTAATTTTATCGATTAATTCCAAATTAATCGTTATCTCTTTTTAATTGATATTTTATCCCAGATAAAATATATCTCCGCAATTAATCCCAGATTAATTTTCTCTTTCATCTAATTAATCCCAAATTAATTAAAAGTGCGAGTTATACGTCATCGGTGAATCTTCGGGAAGCGACCCATGAGATCCCCGGATATGTTGGCAGTAAATTCGGTCGTCGGACTATCCGAACACGTAAGTACCTAGTACTACGTTTGTACCGATTTACAAGACAAGGTTGGCTTCTAGCAAAGCGCCATGCCTACCCAATTCTCCAGAAATATCCTTACAGGAATATAAGGATCTATATCAGACGTAGTATACGTAGTATTGCGTATTTCGATCCAGTATCGGATGATCACATGCAAGGCCTGGGGCTGGTACAGTGTCTGCCCCGTACGAAGCATATATCGGATTACGAGCAACTAGTCTCTTTAATTTCGGATAATCATGACCAAGTCATATTATCCTGACGGTTGCAACCTTTTTAGAGAACCAGTTCTGTACCCCTATGCGATCATCATCTCCATATGACCGGAGTGACACTTCCGTCTTGACATCACACCAAACACACAACGATTCTCAATATACCCAGCAAAGGCGTACACATAACCTGTTAAGGCCCTGGACGACCACAACCAAAGTATATTGATTGTCGCAAGTATTAGCGGTGCAAGTCTCAAGTTAAGACCAAATACACCTGCCCTGATTTCGGACTTCCATAGACACATAGTCATACTACCAATGGAATTCCGAGGGGGTCTATCCAGAGCGAAGCTGTTTCCCGTACCATCGGTAAAACACATTTGTAGGACACAGAAATGGACGACGCTGTTCCGGGCTCGCGGCCCGGTTGGGAGTACGGAGTAGCCCGCTGGGGACTAAACCGAAGAATAAAATGGAGTCGCCACCCGGTGTGAACTGGGAAAATGATTTAAGGCCGCACTCACCCCTCGCAAGGGAATACCTCAAACCGTTGGGTTCGAAATGGTCCCTTACTTATGCCACTTGTAATGAACGGATTTGTGCAATAATTTAAATAAGTCTACACAACATACATGTCCAAGAATAACCTAAATCTAGTTCGCATTCATAAAAATAAATCCTATGTCTAAGTCATCATGCTTTAAAAGTAAGTATCACAACGGAAAACATACGATATCGCACAATGAGCATGTTGGATCATCAAATACAAAGAATAAATAACATCCTAAACATAAACGCAATTTAAATTGCTATTGTGAAAGAAAATAACTAAATCATGCATAAAAATAAATAACACACTAAACTAAATCATGCTTAAGAAATAGATAACATACTAATGACTTAAATAAATAACATGCTAACGACTAATCATGCTCAAACGCAAGATTGGACGAAACGAAACATGTGTGTCTCTCAAGTGGTACGTGGCATTGTAGCCCGAGTGCAAATCGCAATACCATCCATTCGGATTCGGCTACGGAATTTATGTCCGGGTTTCCATCCGATATACCGTAAGAGAGAACACATATTCCGTTCACCCGGAAATCACATCATGTACCAATTCACAATATTCATGTGAAATAAAGTAATAAAATAACTAAAAATAAAGGATGATAAATAAAAGGGTGCCCTCAGGTCTAACCTTTTAAGTCGCTTTCCGGGAGTACGTTTCACGGTGCCGGAAGGGTAATCGTTTTCGTTGTTTTCACTTGTCCACTGCTTTCACTATTTTCACTATTTTTGCTGGTTCGCTGTTTCCACTGTTTTCACTAGTCCGCTATTTCGACTGTTTTTACTGCAGTTTCCGCTGGCTATTTTCATCGTTTAAGGGTTAAATTTTGGGCTGTATTGGAGGCTATTTTCTGGTCGGTTTTGGTTACGTTTTCTCTGGTTTGTGGGCTATTTGTTTGGTACTATTTTAGGGTTATTGCCCTAGGTAGGGCTGCTGTCTTGGGTCACGGTTTAAGGTATTTTTGAGTTATTTAGGAGCAGTTTTTGCAAAGGGTTAAGGGTTGTTGAAGGCTTGCGGTCTTGGTCGTTTGTGAGGGGATGAGCGTGGTGACTTTGTTGCAGTGCATTTTCAATGAGAGGGAAGAGGGTTCTGTTTTGTTAGCGTGTGCATGGTTTGAGGGTTGTCGATTTTGTGGCTGGTAAAATGGGTTATTATCTGTGAGGGTTTGGCTGGGCGCAGAGGCTTCAACGTGAGACAGTTTGGAGGAGCTTAGGGACGTGTTTATTAGTGGCAGTGGAGAGAATGTTGAAGGTGGCTTGTGAGGGCTGAGTGATGAGGGGAGCTATGGTCTACGTGTGCATGGATTGGAGCAGTGAATGGAGGTGGCTACTATGGTGGTGATATGCGTGAAGGTGTTGACGTGAGTTGGGTTTGGCTATGTGTTGAAGGGCTGTGCGTGGGTTCTGTTTAGGGTTTGCTGGTCAGTGAATGGCGTGAAGGATAATGGGTCTTTGGTACTGTGAGGGTGCAGTGTTAGGGAATTGAAGGGAGCTATGGGAGTTGAAGGGTGGTACTGTTTGTGACGTGTGTGAATTGTGTTAGGGGGCAGTAGGTGCGCTGTTTATTGCATAGGTGTTGGTGAAATGGGCTGCTACCGAGAGAGGCTTAGGCTATGAGATTTACGTGGACTATTGATGGGTAAGGGCTGTGCGAAAGGCTGGTTCTTTAGGGGCAGTGAGCTGTGTGTTATGCTCGACTTTGTGGGGTTGTGTTGCTGGTCGGTTAGGGTTGATGAGTTGGTTGCCATCCAGTTTGAAGGGTATTTATGCGTGGTGAAGAAGGGCTGAATGAAGGGTTTCTTCTTTACGTGGAGTGGCTGTGCGAGAGTGTGTGTTGGTGGGAGTTTTTGGTGTCTTGTTTGTTGATTGCCGAGAGTGTATAGGGGGAGCTGAGTGTATGATGTTGATGAAATGAGGGGGAGTCGTCCAGGGTCATTTGTGCGTGAAGTCTAGGGTTTATATGGTTGCTGTTTGAGAGATTGAGGGGATCAAGAGAGAGGTATGGGTGAGAGGCATGTAGGGTGGTTAGCATGAATAGGGTATGGGTTGTGTTTGATTGGAGAGGCAATTATTTGATGGAGAGTGGTTAGTGGCTAGTGCAAGTTGGTGAGTGGAGTGGTTTGTGTAGATGATTAACGTGGGGTGCATGGGTGGTAGTTAGGGTTTTTGTGTTTTGTGTTTAGTTATTTGTTGTTTAGTGTTTGTTTGGTTTAATAAATGGGATGGGGTGGTTAGGCTTATGCTGGCTTCTTATGTATGGCTTAGTGAGTGTTTGAATAATGCATGCATGGGCTCATGTGTTCTTTTTTTTTTTGTTACGTAGGGATTATGGGCATGAGGCATGAGTGAGGTGCATGAGTGGTTTTTTCATTTTGGTTTGTTGGCGTGGGGTTCATTGGCTTTTAGTTTGGGTGGTGGCCGTGTGTGCAGTTTGTGGCGAGATATTTTAAAACTGAGACCGAACGAGCGAATCCGAAGCTAAGCGAGCGAACCAAATCCACCAAAATGTCAATTCTTGACCTTTCCCTTCCGACGTCCGTTTCCCGCGACTTCCGCAACTTAAAAGATAGTGCCTCCGTTCGAGGCTCATCATCGGGACTTACATGCAAAAATACAGTGCCTACAGTCGCCCCCACTTTGATGGGACTTGTGTAGTGTGTGACAATGACAATCCTATCAAAGTTATGTAATGCATTTTTACTTACCTGGCTCGCCAGCTGCCACCTGACTTGCCTGCTGCCTTGAGCTGAGTTGATGTCGCAGTGGACCTCGATCCTGGGACGCATCCCAATAACTGCAACTGACAACTGGGGCCTCAACCCTGGGACGCATCCCAATACAACTGACAAAATATGGTCCTCGATCCTAGGACGCATCCTGAAAATGATGATGCAGTGGACCTCGATCCCAGGACGCATCCCAATAGCTGCAACCGACAATGGGGGCCTCGACCCTGGGACGCATCCCAATACTGTTGACAAAATGTGGGCCTCGACCCTGGGACGCATCCTGAAAATGATGATGCAGTGGACCTCGATCCTGGGACGCATCTCAATAGCTGCTACCGACAACGGGGGCCTCGACCCTGGGACGCATCCCAATACCGTTGACAAAATGGGCCTCGACCTTGGGACGCATCCCAAAACTAAATGATGCAGGAGGCCATCGACCCTGGGATGCATCCCAATAACTACAACCGACAACAGGGGCCTCGACCCTGGGACGCATACAATACCGCTGAAAAAATAGGCCTCGACCCTGGGACACATCCCGAAACTACTGATGATGTGGGTCACGACCCTGGGACGCATCCCCAAAACTGATACTGATGATGATGAAGGCCTTGGCCCTGGGACTCATCCCTGAAACTGATACTGATGCGGGCCTCAACCCTGGGACTCATCCCCGAAACTGTTATTGATGCTGATGTGGGCCTCGACCCTGTGACTCATCCCCGAAACCGATACTTCCGTGGGCCTCGACCCTGGGACTCATCCCCGAAAACTGATACTGATGTAGGCCTCAACCCTGAGACTCATCCCTAAAACTGATTTTGATGCTGATGTGGGCCTCAACCCTGGGACTCATCTCCGAAACTGATACTGACGTGGGCCTCAACCCTGGGATTCATCCCCGAAACTGATATTGATGTTGTGGGCCTCACCCCCAAGCTGATACTGATGTGGGCTCGACCTCAAACTGATACTGATAATGTGGGCCTCGCCCCCAAGTTGATACTGATGTGGGCCTCGACCTTGGGACTCATCCCCGCAACTGATGCTGATGTGATATAGGCCTCGACCCTGGGACTCATCCCCGCAACTGGTACTGATGTGATGTAGGCCTCGGCCTGGGACTCATCCATGTCACTGATTTTGATACTGATGTGATGTGGGCCTCGACCCTGGAACTCATCCCCGCAACTGATGCTGATGTGATGTAGGCCTCGGCCCTGAGACGCATCCCCAAACTGCTGATAATGATGTGGGCCTCAACCCTGAGTGCCATATCCGGCAAAGCTGATATTGATGTGGATGTGTCTCCGTACCCATAGTGTCATACCCGGCAAAACTGATACTGATGATGATGTGGGCCTCGCCCACAGATTTCCATACTCGGCAAGACTGCTACTGATGATTTGATGTTTCATTTTAACATATTATCCTACCTCTTATGAGATAATCCTGATAGCTGGACATACTTTCGTCCTCAACGAATGCTTCGCGTCGAAACTAGAGAACCTTCAAAGTACTTGATACACTCAACTTCGATCGTCTGAACAAGTGATCTGAACTAGACTCCTAGTGTATGTGTGCCCAGGCTCTTTCGCAACTTAATCCTTAAGTAGGCCAACTCGATGATTTCGCTTCGGAGAATCGGATCAGTGGGTCTAACCAATCTGGATGTCTTGATCACACTCTGTGATTACTTCGTCATACTCAACATGATATGGTCTTCTTCTTTTTTCTTTCGTCTCTTTCTTTTCATTCTTTTCATTCTTTTTTTTTTTCACTCACTCACTCCATGGAATTTTTCCTTTCGACTGCTAACAATGTGGGCTTCGCCCCCTGAAATCCATTCCCGGGACTCATACTGATATGGGCCTCAACCCTGGTATTCCTCCCTGAAACTGATACTGATTCATTCCTGAAACTGACACTGATTCATTCTTGAAACTGTATTGTTGCTGTTTCTGATTGGCCTGTCCTTGCCGCTTTCTCTTTTTTCTTTACTTCGAAACCTGTGAATACAAAACAAGACAAACACAAAAAGAATGCAGAATGTGTTACGTGTATGCATGAATGAGTTTCCTATCTCGTTGGGTTAGGTCTTCTGCCGATTCCTCGGGTGACTGCTCGGTCTTCTTTTTTTTCAGGCAAAATACAGCTTCAATATGTCCCCGTTGGTTGGCTCGGTGAACTCATTCCCTTTCTAAATCTGACAGTCTCACTGCCCCGTTTCCCATTACTGAATGACTATCTTGTCTTTTTCTGCTTACTTCTGTCGGGAATTCCTCATGTTTTAAACATCGCTGAGTATCATAGTACCAGGGTTGAATGCTTTTGTCACATATGCTCACGTTGTAGGTTGAAAGGAAGAGACTTAGGCAAGTAAGTGAAATGAACGTCTTTATTATCATTAAAAAAAGGTTCGAGCATGTAGACAAAGTCAATGTCCTTATTATTAATAATGCTGGATCATAATTGAATAAGATCAGGGAAACAAGCATCCGCATAAATTGCAACTTTATCTTCCCTTGCCTTCTTATTTCCTTCGACCATCAATTTCTCCAGGTACAGTAGTTCTTCTTCCCATTCACTTCCCCTTTCTGCAACCTCTGTCTCGTAACTGTCTGAGAAACTTTCCCAAAAATCCCCTCTCTGCTCTATTTCACCTTTGCCATTGTTGCCCTGTATCCCCATGCGAGAATTTTGGTGGTTGTGGGTTTGAAGGACACGACTGTCGGGTAGGCCAGAATTGATCATGTAGGTGGGTGGCGGGACGAAGTGGTAGTTTGGTAGAGGATTTATCTGTGTGCCATGTTGCTCTTTTTCGGGGTCGGGTATTTTGTGGGCATCAATGAGGTTTTGGATTTCATGCCTAAGGCGGGTGCAGTTGTTAGTGTCATGGCCTCTTTGCTGGTGGAGGTAACAGTAAAGGTTCAGGTTAAGGTAGCGTGGCACAGGGTTTGGAAGTGGTTTAGGTTTTAAGGGACTTAGAAGTCCTTGCCTTTTCAGCTCTTCAAACACCTTTGACAAAGGTCTACCTAAATTGGAGAATTGCCTGTCCCTGGTAGGGACGATCTCAGAAGGAGGGAGTTTGGTCTCCGAAGGTTCCCCGATGGTCTTTCCATTTTGATTGTAGAACTTTCCGTTATTGATTATGCAGGGTACGATCAAACTGGCCACAACATTAGTCAGAACTTGCAATATCTCAATAATTTCGGTTACTTTGGTCTCCAATTAATCCAGACGAGATCCCTCGTTGACTGACTCACTCATGTTGGCTGATGGTCTTCTGACAAGTCTTCCGTCTTCCCTTACCCAACGAGTATCTATGATGGTTTTTTGAACACAAGGGGTTAGCATGATACATGTATGCATGAGATGCATGAGATGCGTGCGATGCATGGAATATATAAGTCAGCCCATTATCATTTCGAAGCATTCAATCACACTATTGCGAGGTGCAAACTTGTCCCAGTTGAAAAAGGCCCAACAAGTTTATACTTTTGCGATAACATGGCTAAACAACTTCAAATGATAAAAGGCCCAAATAAAAAACAGCCCATCGTCATTTTAGAAGCTTTTGGCTCAATTATCAAAGGATGCGAACTTGTCCCAGTTTAAATGGCCCAACAAGTTCATATCTCTTGACAAGAGGTCCAACAGAATCCAAATGAGGATGATCCCAAACACAAACATAAAGAAATAACTTCTATTGGTCATACAACTAAGGTTCAGATGTAGGTTTCAGGGGTGTAAACAAAGGCTCTCGCTGACGAAGGATTGCCCACAACTAGGACTCCCCACTCAAGGGTTCAAACGACCAAGTGAGCGCACCTTTTTTATACCTTACGGTACGTGCCAATGAGTTACGGTGTGTGACTGACTGTCAAATGGATTTCCCGTTGTAGATTCCCCAGAGGGAGGGTGGAGCGAGGCTCTCTTAAGTACCCAAGCCCCTTAGGCTCTTATCGCTTGGTGTCAGGAACAAACAATGAGTCCTCCAAATTAGTCCATCACAGTAGGCTACAAGTAGATGATTATCTAGGTGCCTTCACAACTTTTCCTTATAGAAAGGTAGTGAGTGATGGAAGACACCAAACCATCAGCAAGCTTTAATACTGCCTTTGATTAAACTCCCTAAACCCACAGTAGACATGGTTAATTTAAAGCACAAATCACAAACATTACAAGACATTATTTCGGGGCCGATTTTCTATCCCCAGTGGAGTCGCCAGACTGTAGGACACAGAAGTGGATGACGCTGTTCTGGGTCGCGGCTCGGTTGGGAGTACGGAGTAGCCCGCGGGGGACTAAACCGGAGAATAAAATAGAGTCGCCACCCGGTGTGAACCGGGAAAATGATTTAAGGCCGCACTCACCCCTCGCAAGGGAAGACCTCAAACCGTTGGGTTCGGAATGGTCCCTTACTTATGCCACTTGTAATGAACGGATTTGTGCAATAATTTAACTAAGTCTACACAACATACATGTCCAAGAATAACCTAAATCTAGTTCGCATTCATAAAAATAAATCCTATGTCTAAGTCATCATGCTTTAAAAGTAAGTATCACAACGGAAAACATACGATATCACACAATGAGCATGTTGGATAATCAAATACAAAGAATAAATAACATCCTAAACATAAACGCAATTTAAATTCCTATTGTGAAAGAAAATAACTAAATCATGCATAAAAATAAATAACACACTAAACTAAATCATGCTTAAGAAATAGATAACATACTAATGACTTAAATAAATAACATGCTAATGACTAATCATGCTCAAACGCAAGATTAGACGAAACGAAATATGTGTGTCTCTCAAGTGGTACGTGGCATTGTAGCCCGAGTGCAAACTGCAATACCGTCCATTCAGATTCGGCTACGGAATTTACGTCCGGGTTTCCATCCGATATACCGCAAGAGAGAACACATATTCCGTTCATCCGGAAATCACATCATGCACCAATTCACAATATTCATGCGAAATAAAGTAATAAAATAACTAAAAATAAATGATGATAAATAAAAGGGTGCCCTCAGGTCTAACCTTTGAAGTCACTTTCCGGGAGTGCGTTTCACGGTGCCGGAAGGGTAATTTTTTCCGCTGTTTTCACTGGTCCACTGCTTTCACTATTTTCACTATTTTCGCTGGTTCGATGTTTCCATTGTTTTCACTAGTCCGCTGTTTCTACTATTTTTACTGCAGTTTTCGCTCGCTGTTTTCGCCATTTATGGGTTAAATTTTGGGATGTATTGGAGGTTGTTTTCTGGTCGGTTTTGGTTATATTTTCTCTGGTTTGTGGGCTATTTGTTCGGTACTGTTTTAGGGTTATTGCCCTAGGTAGGGCTGCTGTCTTGGGTCACGGTTTATGGTATTTTTGAGTTATTTAGGAGCAGTTTTTACGACGGGTTAAGGGTTGTTGAAGGCTTGCTGTCTTGCTCGTTTGTGAGGGGCTGAGCGTGGTGACTTTGTTGCATTGCATTTTCAATGAGAGAGAAGGGGGTTCTGTTTTGTTAGCGTGTGCGTGGTTTGAGGGATGTCGATTTTGTGGCTGGTAAAATGGGTTATTATCTGTGAGGGTTTGGCTGGGCGCATAGGCTTCAACATGAGGCAGTTTGGAGGAGATTAGGGACGTGTTTATTAGTGGCAGTGGCGAGAATGTTGAAGGTGGCTTGTGAGGGCTGAGTGATGAGGGGAGCTATGGTCTATGTGTGCATGGATTGGAGCAGTGAAGGGAGGTGGCTACTATGGTGGTGATATGCGTGAAGGTTTTGACGTGAGTTGGGTTTGGCTATATGTTGAAAGGCTGTGTGTGGGTTCTGTTTAGGGTTTGCTGGTCAGTGAATGGCGTGAAGGATGAGGGGTCTTTGGTACTGTGAGGGTGCAGTGTGAGGGAATTGAAGGGAGCTGTGCGAGTTGAAGGGCGGTGCTGTTTGTGACGTGTGTGAATTGTGTTAGGGGCAGTAGGTGCGTTGTTTATTGCCTAGGCGTTGGTGAAATGGGCTGCTGTCGAGAGGGGCTTAGGCTGTGAGATTTGCGTGGACTGTTGATGCGTAAGGGCTGTGCGATTGGCTGGTTCTTTAGGGGCAGTGAGCTGTGTGTTATGCTCGGCTTTGTGGGGTTGTGTTGCTGGTCGGTTAGGGTTGATGAGTTGGTTGCCGTCCAGTTTGAAGGGTATTTATGAGTGGTGAAGAAGGGCTGAATGAAGGGTTTCTTCTTTGCGTGGAGTGGCTGTGCGAGAATGTGTGTTGGTAGGAGTTTTTGGTGTCTTGTATGTTGATTGCCGAGAGTGTATAGGGGGGAACTTAGTGTATGATGTTGATGAAATAAGGGGGGAGTCGTCCAGGGTCATTTGTGCGTGAAGTCTAGGGTTTATATGGTTTCTGTTTGAGAGAGTGAGGGGATCAAGAGAGAGGTATGGGTGAGAGGCATGAAGGGTGGTTAGCATGAATAGGGTATGGGTTGTGTTTCATTGGAGAGGCAATTATTTGATGGAGAATGGTTAGTGGCTAGTGCAAGTTGGTGAGTGGGGTGGTTTGTGTAGATGATTCACGTGGGGTGCATGGGTGGTAGTTAGGGTTTTTGTGTTTTGTGTTTGGTTATTTGTTGTTTAGTGTTTGTTTGGTTTAGTAAATGGGATGGGGTGGTTAGGCTTATGCTGGCTTCTTGTGTATGGCTTAGTGAGTGTTTGAATAATGCATGTATGGGCTCATGTGTTCTTTTTTTTTTATTACGTGGGGATTATGGGCATGAGGCCTGGGTGAGGTGCATGAGTGGTTTTGTCATTTTGGTTTGTTGGCGTGGGGTTCATTGGCTTTTAGTTTGGGTGGTGGCCGTGTGTGCAGTTTGTGGCGAGATATTTTAAAACTGAGACCAAACGAGCGAACCCGAAGCTAAGCGAGCGAACCAAATCCACCAAAATGTTAATTCTTGACCCTTCCCTTCCGACGTCTGTTTCCCACGACTTTCGCAACTTAAAACATAGTGCCTCCGTTCGAGGCTCATCATCGGGACTTACATGCAAAAATACAGTGCCTACAACAACCTCCTATTACACTTGCATGAGTATCGATACCCAAATATATGAGAACTATGCCGTTTGTGCCCTCACAACGCGCACAAGTGTAATACTAGTCTTTGACGTATTTATCGATGTCCGATCTCGATAATACTCTGACTAGGGATATTTAATGATTTATCCTTCGTGGATTGATACTGTCTCATATCATTCTCAATCCAGGAACAAATCATAAGGACCTCCTATCATTTATATATCTTGGTGATCTAATCACAAATGATAAGAGTGCAATCTCCTTTGTCACATAGTTAATTTGTACAACAACACCATGATCTGTACAAATAGTGACGCTATGGGTCATAATTTTCCAACAGTATGTCACTTTTGCAAGATCAAAAATTTCATGTGGCAGTGACCGTTGGACCCAATTGATCATATATCATGCTAATTGCTATTGATTTTTTTATGTCATTTTAATCATTGATGATGATGGCTCTCTTGATTTCAAAATAAATAATTCACAAAAGGCCAACCCACCGAAAGGTAAATTGGCCTTTTGTGACAATCCACTTGTAATTACAACTTTTGTCAGATTTTTGCAATTATCAAGTGAGAGGTGTTGAGCCTCTCACTATAAATAGAGATTTCGGTACCTTTCAAAACTCAGCTCATTTCCATAATTATTTCTTGGAGAATTTGTGGAGTTCCAGCTCTCGTGTGTTTTATTTTTCAAGCTTTGTTTTAATTTCTTTTTCTTTTAGTAATAAAATTATATGTGTTTTTATTCAAAGCATGGGTAGCTAATTAAATCCTGCTGGGGTAAAAGGTGAAGCTTTTAATATGAAAATATAGATTAATCTTACTTATATTGTAATATATGAATTGTAATCTAAAAACTAATATTTAATTTAAATCTGGATTAATTATTGAAAACTTTGTTACCATCTGTACTGGCCAAATTTGGGCCAAGGGCAATTTAGACTTTTCGCTTCGGGCCCAATACTAAATACACAACAAATTCCCCTAACAATACCCAAGATAAAACCCAGGCCCTAGTTGTCATCTCAAGCCTACACATAGGGAAGGCCCAATATCCTTCAATCTAAAGGACCCAAGACTCTCAAAGGAAGCCCAATTTTATAAGTATGTATTGGGCCAAAGATGTTTCACAAGCCCATACCCAGTAAAATGTTGTGCCTAAACCATACCCCAGACTCATCATTTGCCAGCCCACGAAACACCCAAACTCATAACTACCCCTCATGAATCATCCGTTTCCAGCCTCCAAACGGACGAGCAATTAAGAGAAGAAAATCTACGAGAGAAGACACAAGCTCTACTACTCATAGATTAATAATATTCACTCCAAATCTCTCAGAACCCCCTGCCTACCGCCCTCACGGCAGCTCATGGGGATCAAGGTGATCTCTGACCTTGCTCCTCCTTCTACGGTACTTACATCTTATTTCCATCACTGACTTGGGCGTCGGAATGCCTACGACATCCACCACACCGATGAGTATATTCTCCACACTCACTCTACTTCTTGTTTTGCAGGATCGCTAGTGCCCCCAACCAATAAATTCTCGATTGTGGACCTCGGTCGTAAACCAACGTCTACAATTTGGCACCCACCGTGGGGACCTAGCGATTTATAGTAAACAAACCTTTATTCAGTCTACGGGACTTGCGAACATAACAATGGCTTCGAGCATCGAGCCTTCAGATATTCTAGCAAACCAATTGGCCATCCTCCAAGAACGATTACAGGTTTTAGAAGAGGAGAATTCAGCAATGAAGAGTTCTAATAGTGACCCCCAAAAACAGTTGGAGCATATTTCATCCACTTCTAGACGAGAAGGATTCACGGATCCTCCCAACCGACCCGACCGCCAGCCCAACTTGAGGGAGACACCCGGCAATGAAACGAGCGACATTCCTCCACCCAAAGATCATCCAACAAGTTTCGAGAGGAATCAACACGTACCACTAGCCGAACAGACACCAAATACAGCCTCATCCATGCGCAGGGAGATTGAGGAATTCAAGGAATCAATTTTTTCTAGCCTACCCGGCGCCAGACTACCTCTCAAAAGAAGCAGAACATGTACCATTTCGGACACCCCTTTCGTCGAGGCGATCAACTCAGTCGAACTCCCATGAAAATTCAATCCACCCGATATGAAGTTGTACGATGGATCAACCGACCCAGACGATCATATAATCCATTACAAGTACAAAATGATGTCCACAGGCCTATCTTCGCATCAGAGGGAGGCCGATATGTGTAGAGGATTTGGTGAGACACTGGTTGGCCCAACCCTTACGTGGTTTATCAATCTACCGTACTGATCAATTGGATCCTACAGATAATTGGCAGCCAAGTTCTTGGAACATTTTGCTAGTTCTTGCAAATTCGAGAAGACCACAGATGACCTCAACACCGTACAACAACGGAAGAGAGAATCTCTGTGAAACTATTTGTCACATTTCAACAAGGAAATAATCGCTATCCCAGATCTCCACCAACCGATGGCACTGGAAGCATTTAGGAATGGGTTGTTGGCTGACAGTGGGCTCTACAAAAAGTTGACGAAGAACTAATGCTACACTATGGACTAGGAAATGGCCAGAGCCCGAACATAAATTATATGGGAATAAGATAAAAGGAATAAAAAGAGGGAGAGCTCATCCAGTCTACAAGAGAAAATGATATATCCATCCAGACGATCGAAAGAATTCGGTAAGAGAGGCCAACAATCAACCGACCAAAGAACTTATCGTGGTAGGGATATCCGTCCCTACGACAGAGCTCCCAATCGCAGGCCAACTTCATTCGACGATAGGGAGAAAACTCCTTATAGCTCCTCTAGACTCCCAGACTACAACTTCACCATATCACTGGGTGAACTTGTTTCAGTCCTCAGGAAAATAGGAAATGAAGTAAAGTGGCCTCCACGCTCCAAGGAAGGCTCCGAGAGGAAAGACACTAGTAGGTGGTGTGAATTCCACCGAGACTACGGCCACACGACAACCGATTGCATAACAATAAGATTGGAAGTCCTGGAGCTACTAAACAAGGGGCACCTGAAAGACCTGCTCACGGAGAAAGGGAAAGCGGTGATTACGAGGAGAGACGACATGGGAGAGAAAAAAGATGGACTATTATCACCCCCTCCGATAAATAACACTGTCAATTTCATCTCAGGGGGATCAGAAGTCAGTGGGATCTCCTATTCCACGACGAAACGACATACCAGGATGGTAACGACTGTCGCCTCAGATCACTCAGTGATGGTGGCAGGAGACTACACCGATTTGGCAATTAAGTTCGAGGACGACAGAGTATCCAGTTATAAGAATCCCCACCATGATGCATGTTGGGGTTTTATTGGGAATTACAAGGTTAGCGCAGCGGAACGCGGAAAAACGATTTTTCCGATTTCAAAATTTTTTCTTGGAACAATTAAATAAACTTATTTATTTAATTAACCAATACTTAAATTATGAAATATAACCTAAGAAATCATATTTCTTTTAATTACAAAATTACCCCAAACTTTTGCAAATTAATTATTTTAGTTTTAAATATGTCAATTACACATTTAATTAATTCCAAATTAATCCCAAAATAATTTTTACAAGTTTGATACAAAACCAGAAAAATTTTCCAGATTTGCGCCACTGCCCAGATTTTTCTGGAATTTACAAAACAGCCCGGAATTTTAATTAATTGTAATTTGGCCCAATTTGTTCAAAACACATCAAGATCAAATCCAATTAATCCCAAATTTTACATGCATCAAATATACATCAAATTAAAGCTTATATATGAAAAGCCCCAAAATTTGAGTGGGTTTAGAACCCTAATTTCACAAATCACTCAAATTAGGTAATTTACACTAAATTAACAAAATTCAATACTTTAATCTTCAAATTACCACACCAATTAATTCTCACCATCATGAAATTAATCAAGAACAATTCTAGGCTAATTATGAATGGCTAATTAACTCTAGAATGACAACTTTAATTTTCTAATTAATTTATTAAGCTTAATTACACTAATTAGCAAATAAATTAATTATACATGCATGAACTCATCCAAAAAAGTTAAGAACAATTTAAATTACATACTTAAGGAGTAGATAAAATTCTAAGCATCACAAATTGAAGCCTAGGTACATGGAAACAATTTCCTAATTGAAGAAAGTTGGAAATTACTTACAAAAATCAAGAATTTGCTTAATTTCATTTCTTTGCTCTTCTTGTTTTATCTCAACCTTACTTTGTAATTCTTATTTTCAACTTGTGTAATGAAAGAAAATTGAAACAAAAGCTTATATATTTTTTCCAAGAATGTCGTGAGCCATGGAAATCAAAATAAGTATTTTCAATTTTTTTTTCTTTTAAATTAATTCCATTGGAACAAGTTTTTTAACTTTAATAAATGATAACAATTATCTTTTATAAAGTAAATAACAAATGGACCTATAATATCAAGCCATTTAAAACCTTTAATAAAGCAAATCATGACTTTAAGATATTTATTTTATTAATCAATTTAATTATTTAACAATTAAATAATTAAATAATAAATATAAATATCTTAAATATATGTATTATATTTACATTAAATATCTCAAATACATATATTAATGATATATTTCAAATATCACAATTTGATATTTAATTAATATGTATTTGATAATATCAAATATTAAATACAAATACACATTAATTTGGAAATGACGATTAGGTCCCGATTGCATGTATTTTCCGTTTAACCGTTAAACGAGTTATAAATAATCAATATTATTCATAACAGTTGCCCTAGTGCTCTACAAGTAAATTTCATTAGTGAGACTCTCTAGATTCAGGCATATCCGTCATGAAATCAAATTTCGTGTCCATGATTCACCCACCCGTAAATTATGACGAACACAGATAAACTCACTGAATCATACAGATCGAGGTCACTGCATACGTATAATCCCTCCGTCATAGGTATCCGGATTAATCTAGAGATACAGATACAAACGTCAAATCTCTATAGATATAATCACGTCGACGTTTTTATTAGCAATCCCTCAAATATCACTTAGAACTAATTTCTACAGTGTACCACGGGCCCATGGATTTAATAGATTGCTAATACCATATTGAATACCTATACTATGTACACAGAGCTGACGGATCCTATCTTGATACACACAGGATATCCTGAGCATCAGTCCACACCCAACGAACAAGCGGAGGTTTGATCTAAATAGATCGGTGACGTGACTGCCATCTAAGTGTGGAGGATAACTCAGATATCCACAGTGGTATCTCAAGTCAAAGAATCACTATGCTTACTCAACCTGAGAAGATTCTTATTGACGTTGGTGTACCATCTATTAAGAATCTTCGGTGAGTCGTTCAGTGTTTATCCGCTATAAACACCTACACGTCTATACGAGTCTCCAAGACTCATGGTTCACTAAGAAACCATCGGAATCCAAAATTCCAATATACGACATGTACCAGTCTCTACGGGTTTACTTTACTGACCAATTAGTGTAAACCTTGACCGGGAACTTTCTAAAAATGACAACGTCATGATACAACTCAATGTCAATTGCGACGTTTTTGCAACAGTATCATAACTAATCATTCTAAGGTCGGTTACATCTTAACCATATTAAAGAAGAAGTTATATAAAAGAAACTGTTCATTTTATTCATAATAAAATGTTACATTAGTATTTACATAGAAATACATAATAAAATTGGCGCTCGGAGCACCAACCTAACAAAATCTCCGACTTTCTCTAGTGCCAATATCGATTGTATCTAATACCCATCGACTCCACATGTTTATCAAATAACTTCGGAGGTATGGCCTTCATAAGCGGGTCTGCTACATTATCTTCACTTGGTACCTTGCATACGACAATGTCCCATCGCGACACAATCTCTCGAATGATATGGTGCTTTCGTTCCACATGCTTCGATTTCTGATGCGCCATTGGTTCTTTTGCTTGTACAATGGCTCCAGTATTATCACAGTATATCGGAATCAGATTCTCGATACTTGGGACTACTCCCAATTCTGTGTTAAAGTTCCTAACCCATACAGCTTCCTTTGCAGCTTCTGAAGCTGCAATATATTCCGCCTCTGTGGTGGAATCAGTTGTTGACCCCTTTTTGGAACTCTTCCAACAAACTGCACCACCGTTAAGGGTAAACACGAATCCTGATGTAGACTTTCTATCATCAGGATCCGATTGGAAATCGGAATCCGTATACCCATTAACTTGCAGTTCGTTTCCTCCATAAATAATAAACTTATCCTTAGTACCTTTAAGATACTTAAGGATATGTTTAATGGACATCCAATGGTCATTTCCTGGATTGGACTGATATCTGCTCGTCACACTAACTGCGAAGCTGATACCAGGCCTAGTACATAACATGGCATACATGATGCTTCCCCAACACGAAGCATAAGGTTGATTAGACATTCTAATCTTCTCATCTTCTGTTTATGGACACATCTTCTTCGAAAGATGTAAGCCATGTATGAACGGTATGTTTGCTGTCTTACAGTTAACAAAATTATACCGTTCTAAGATCTTATCTATGTACGTTGATTGGGATAACCCAATAAGCTTCTTTCTCTATCTCTATAGAGTTTTATGCCCAAGACATAAGAAGCTTCACCCAGGTCCTTCATGGAGAAATTCTTACAGAGGTAAGCTTTGACGCCTTGCATCATCCCAATATCATTCCCAATGATAAGGATGTCATCACATAGAGAATTAAAAATACCACCATACTCCCACTGGCCTTCTGATACACACAAATTCTTCCGAATTCTTGAGAAAACCAGACAATTTGATTATCTCGTCGAATCGAAGATTCCAACTTCGTGAAGCCTGTTTAAGTCCATAAATGGACTTCTTCAGCTTACATACCATGCCCGAGTTCTCGCTGGATGCAAAACCTTCCAGTTGTTCCATATTGATTTCTTCATCAAGAAATCCATTTAGAAAAGCCGTTTTGACATCCATTTGCCGAATCTCGTAATCATGATATGAAGCAATTGATAATAAAATCCTGATGGACTTTAGCATGGCAACTGGAGAAAAGGTTTCATCGTAGTCGACTCCAGGTCGCTGCGAGTAACCTTTAGCTACCAGTCGGACCTTAAAGGTTTCAACCTTTCCATCGGGCCCTCGCTTCCTCTTGTAAATCCATTTACAACCGATAGGAACTATTCCTTCGGGAAGCGGAACCAAGTTCCAAACTTGATTCTCATACATTGAGTCCATCTCGGATTTCATGGCGTCTTGCCACTTCACGGAGTCGATGTCCAACATCGATTCTCTATAGGTAAAAGGGTCAGTCTCTTCTAATAAGAGAACATCGAGACTCTTTTCTTGTGTCAAATACAAGCGTTCAGGAGGTCTAGATACCCTTTGTGACCTACGGAGTGTGTGTGTTGAAGGTTCTCCATCTTCTTGAACTACAGGTTCCTCCATTAGTTCGTTGGTTCCAGGTTGTACTTCATCAAGTTCAACCTGTCTATGATCACCACCTTCAGCCAAAAATTATATTTCTAGAAATTTTGCGAAGCAAGCTACGAACACATTTCGATGCTCGGTATCATAGAATAAATATCCTTTCGTATTTGAGGATATCCAACAAACCTAAACTTCTGCCCTCGAGGCAAAAGCTTATCTTTCTGAGCCATCCTGACATAAGCAGGACACCCCCAAATCTTAATATAACTAAGATTCGGTTTCCTACCGGTCCATATCTCATACGGAGTCGGAGGAACAGCCTTGGAAGGAATCTTGTTCAAAAGATATACGGCAGTTAAAAGAGCATAACCCCATAAATAATAGGGTAAATTTGTATAACTCAACATCGATCGGACCATATCTAATAAAGTCCGATTTCTCCTCTCAGATACTCCATTATGTTGCGGAGTACCGGGAGGAGTATATTGAGCGAGAATCCCATTCTCCTTTAAATAATCAGTGAACTCTCCACTCATATATTCACCGCCTAGATCAGATCGAAGGCATTTAATATATTGACCAGTTTGTTTCTCAACTTCATTTCGGAATTCTTTGAACTTTTCAAAGGTTTCTGATTTATGTCTTATCAAATAGACATAACTGTACCGTGACAGATCATCGGTAAAGGTGACGAAGTAAGAAAAGCCACTGTGAGCAGTTTGACTTAAGAGACCACATACATCAGAATGTACGAGTTCCAACAAGTCAATGGCTCGGTGTCCAACACCTGAAAATGAGGCTTTGGTCATTTTACCCCGAATACAAGATTCGCAAGTTGGATAAGGTTCAATGGTGAGATCATGTATCAAACCATTCTTAACCATTTGGGTTAGGCGTTTCACGCATATATTACCTAACCTTATGTGCCAGAGTTCAATATTATTTATATCAGATTGTTTACGTTTATTTATTCCAGTATTAAAGATATCTTGTGAGGTACACAATATGTAATGACCATGCTCATTTGGACAACATAAGATCTGAATATTACAACTATTAAATAAATACAAAGAACAATTCTTAATATTTACATTATAACCTTCAATATCTAATACAAAAAGGGACATAATATTCGCCACACATCCTGGCACAAAATAGCAGTCATCCAACAAAAGTCTCCCACTGGGTAAGGGAATCTCATATAAGCCCACTGCAACTGCATCCAGAGAGTCGCCACTCCCGAACCGCAACTACATCTCCCCAGATTTCAGCCGTCTACTTCCCGTCAGCACCTGCAACGTATTGCAAATGTGAATAGGACAAGCAGAATCCAAAATCCAATTTGATGTAATAGCTTCACAAGCTAAAGAGATATCAATAATAGGAAAAATAAAAGTACCTGATGTGGATGCTTTCCTTCCTGAGTTGCGCAAGATAGTCCGGGCAGTTACGTTTCCAGTGCCCGACTTTCTGCCAGTGGTGGCACATGTCTTCAAAAGCTCTCTTGGGCTTCGCTGTCTTACCTTGCGGAGGAATATTGAAACCCTTCTTCTTCTTTCCTTTAGACTTCTTCCCCTTCGACTTGGATTGGGAAAAAGTGGAAAGTGAAGTGGGTTTCGAAAGGCGAGTCGGAACTCCCTTCCTTAAATCTTCCTCCGCTGTGAGAAGCTTCCTATGCAACTCACGGTAAGAACAGTGAATCCCATTCATGTTGAAGTACATGACGAACTGGCGATATGAAGCCGGGAGTGAACCGAGAATGACACTACGGCCAAGAGTCTCATTCAGAGGGAAATCTTGTCGCCTCAACTGCTCGATCAAATCGATCAAGTGAAGAACATGAGGGCTCACAGCCTGCCCCTCATCAAGTTTAGAATGGAACAATTCCATCGAAACTTTATGAACAATGACCTGTTCCTGGTTCATGAACGATTCACGAAGCTGTGTCATCATGTTATATGCATCATGCATCTCCCAATAAGTCTTCTTAAGCTCAGAAGAAAGAGAACTCAAGATGAATGATTTAACCCTTAAATCATCATCCTTCCATCGCTGGAAAGTCTCACGTTCTTCAGGTAATGCATCGGGTGATATAGCAAGCGGTAATGGACCTTCCAAAATATACCCCAGTTTCTCGGAATTGAGGACAATCCTCAAGTCCATATCCCAATCCGCAAAGTTTTCTGCGCCTTTCAGTTTGTTCGTATCAAGCATACGTGCAAAAGGATTGGGTGGAGGTGCCGCCATCGCAAATCTATCAAATAGACAGCGAAACAACGGTCAGTAAATAAGCAGATAAAAGATCATAACAGTTTCATAATATATCATAAAGCATTAAACTAAATCATGGATTTTAATCTAAAAATGCCCCTCCCACTATTTCATGCAATACTGTAATCCCCAAACAGAATACAAAACATGCGATAATCAAATCATAACATAATAGTGAAAGGTGGACCCCATGAATATATTTCAGCTCACAGCTTTGGCACGTTCTCGCCTACGTATATTCATTTAGGTAGACAACACATTGTCGATCACTCAATAGTGACTCCTGGGTTTTCGGTCCTAGTCGTTTCTCGTTGTGACAGCTTTGGCACGTTCACAAGGAGGCGTACCAAGGTCAAACTTGTCAATGATGAATTCAAGATACTTACGTAACCCTGACAACTTTGGCACGTTCAGGATTGCGCTTTCGCTTGAATTCACCTAATATCAAATATATCCGGTACAGATAAATTTCTACCGGCCATATCCTCACAGCTTTGGCACGTTCTCGGATATAGTTATAGAAAATTTACCGATAAGTGGTATTGACAAGACGGACCGATTAATATACATCAAATACATATTAAATTATAAACCTTATTTTAAATAGGGATTTTCCGCTAAAGATGTATTAATTTATTTAATCAAATTAAATAAGTACAAGCATGCATTAAAGTCAAGATTAAAGTCAATATTGAATTTTCAAGGTATAATCATATATCGAGGTTCCAGAATCAGACTCTCTCTGATACCATATTTGTTGGGGTTTTATTGGGAATTACAAGGCTAGCGCAGCGGAACGCGGAAAAACGATTTTTCCGATTTCAAAATTTTTTCTGGGAAAAAATTAAATAAACTTATTTATTTAATTAACCAATACTTAAATTATAAAATATAACCTAAGAAATCATATTTCTTTTAATTAAAATTACCCCAAACTTTTACAAATTAATTATTTTAGTTTTAAATATGTCAATTACATATTTAATTAATTCCAAATTAATCCCAAAATAATTTTTACAAGTTTGATACAAAACCAGAAAATTTTCCAGATTTTGCCACTGCCCAGATTTTTCTGGAATTTACAAAACAGCCCAGAATTTTAATTAATTTGGCATTTGGCCCAATTTGTTCAAAACACATCAAGATCAAATCCAATTAATCCCAAATTTTACATGCATCAAATATACATCAAATTAAAGCTTATATATGAAAAGTCCCAAAATTTGAGTGGGTTAAGAACCCTAATTTCACAAATCACTCAAATTAGGCAATTTACACTAAATTAACAAAATTCAATACTTTAATCTTCAAATTACCACACCAATTAATTCTCACCATCATGAAATTAATCAAGAACAATTCTAGGCTAATTATGAATGGCTAATTAACTCTAGAATGACAACTTTAATTTCTAATTAATTTATTAAGCTTAATTACACTAATTAGCAAATAAATTAATTATACATGCATGAACTCATCCAAACAAGTTAAGAACAATTTAAATTACATACTTAAGGAGTAGAGAAAATTCTAAGCATCACAAATTGAAGCCTAGGTACATGGAAACAATTTCCTAATTGAAGAAAGTTGGAAATTACTTACAAAAATCAAGAATTTGCCTAATTTCTTTTCTTTGCTCTTCTTGTTTTCTCTCAACCTTACTTTGTAATTCTTATTTTCAAGTGTAATGAAAGAAAATTGAAACAAAAACTTATATGTTTTTCCAAGAATACCGTGAGCCATGGAAATCAAAATAAGCATTTTCAATTTTTTTTTCTTTTAAATTAATTCCATTGGAACAAGTTTTTTAACTTTAATAAATGATAACAATTATCTTTTATAAAGTAAATAAAAATGGACTATAATATCAAGCCATTTAAAACCTTTAATAAAGCAAATCATGACTTTAAGATATTTATTTTATTAATCAATTAATTATTTAACAATATAATAATTAAATAGAAAATATCTTAAATATATGTATTATATTTACATTAAATATCTCAAATACATATATTAATGATATATGTCAAATATCACAATTTGATATTTAATTAATATATATTAATAATATCAAATATTAAATACAAATACACATTAATTCGGAAATGACGATTAGTTCCGATTGCATGTATTTTCCGTTTAACCGTTAAACGAGTTATAAATAATCAATATTATTCATAACAGTTTCCCTAGTGCTCTACGAGTAAATTTCATTAGTGAGACTCTCTAGATTCATGCATATCCGTCACGAAATCAAATTTCGTATCCATAATTCACCCACCCGTAAATTATGATGAACACAGATAAACTCACTGAATTATACAGATCGAGGTCACTGCATACGTATAATCCCTCCGTCACAAGTATCCGAATTAATCCAGAGATACATATACAAACGTCAAATCTCTATAGATATAATCACGTCGACGTTTTTATTAGCAATCCCTCAAATACACTTAGAACTAATTTCTACAGTGTACCACGGGTCCATGGATTTAACAGATTGCTAATACCATATTGAATACCTATACTCTGTACACAGAGCTGACGGATCCATCTTGATACACACAGGATATCCTGAGCATCAGTCCACACAACGAACAGGCGGAGGTCTGATCTAAATAGATCGGTGACGTGACTGCCATCTAAGTGTGGATGATAACTCAGATATCCACAGTGGTATCTCAAGTCAAAGAATCACTATACTCACTCAACCCGAGAAGATTCTTATTGACGTTGGTGTACCATTCATTAAGAATCTTCGGTGAGTTGTTCAGTGTTTATCCACTATAAACACCTACACGTCTATACGAGTCTCCAAGACTCATGGTTCACTGAGAAACCATCGGAATCCAAGATTCCAATATACGGCATGTACCAGTCTCTACGGGTTTACTTTACTGACCAAATAGTGTAAACATTGACCGGGAACTTTCTAAAAATGACAACGTCATGATACAACTCAATGTCAGTTGCGACGCTTTTGCAACAATATCATAACTAATCATGTTAAGGTCAGTTACGTCTTAACCATATTAAAGAAGAAGTTATATAAAATAAACTGTTAATTTTATTAATAATAAAACGTTACATTAGTATTTACATAGAAATACATAATAAAATTGGCGCTCGGAGCAACAACCCTAACAACGCATTGGTGATATCTTTGCAAGTGGCCAACTTCATGATCAAGAGAGTGCTAGTCGACACGGGGTCATCAGCCAACATCATCTTCCTAACCGCCTTTAATGACATGGGAGGAGGATTGGAGAAAATAAATCGTCGGTCTACGGCTTTGATAGGCTTCAGCGGGGAACAAAAATTCACTATGTGGGAAATCTCTCTCCTAGTATACGCAGGCGGGGTTAACAAAATAACCACATTCCTGGTCCTGGACTGCCCATCAGCCTACAACCTGATAATGGGACGACCGTGGATTCACGACATGAGGACTGTCTCGTCTATTTATCACCAAGTTCTGAAATTTCCTACCAAATGGGGTGTCCAAGAAATAAAAGGAGACCAACTTGCTTCCAGAAGTTGCTATCAAAAGACCCTGAAGGTAAAATCCCAGTAGGCATAGCAATTACATGAGAGATCTTGTCTAGTCTACACTGACACTCCAAAAGTGGAGGAGCTCGATGAGGTCCAAATTCATCCACACTACCTAGACCATAAAACCCAAGTTGGGGCTGACCTCGATCACGCGCTACGCGCCAAACTGGTAGATTTCCTCACAAAGCGACACGACTACATCGCTTGGTCGCATAAAGATATGACAGGAATAGACCCAAAGTTGATGACACACGAACTACATGTGGATCCAGACTACCCACCTATCAAGCAGAAGAGAATGAAGTTCGCCCTAGAGAGGAACCGAGTCATCAATGAGGAAGTCCAAAAGTTGTTAGAGAATGGGGCCATTAGAGAAGTACAGTACCCGAAATGGCTCGCTAAAGTCGTGGTAGTACGGAAGAAGAATGGGAAATGGCGAGTCTGCATTGATTTCACGGACTTGAACAAAGCGTGTTCGAAGGAATCTTTCCCAATCCCTCATATTGACTCAATGGTCAACGCTACAGCTGGGCATGAACTACTGAGTTTCATGGACGCATATTCAGGCTACTACCAAATCCTCATGCATCCTGACGACCAGGAGAAGACGGCCTTCGTCACAAATAAGGGAATCTACTGTTATAAAGTGATGTCATTCGGACTTAAGAATGTTGGGGCTACCTACCAACGCCTCGTCAACAAGATATTTTCCAATCAAATTGGGATAACCATGGAAGTCTACATTGATGACATGTTGGTGAAATCACTACAAGCCAAGCAACACTTGGCCCACCTGGAGGAGGCATTCGACGTGATGAGGAAGTATGGGATGAAGCTGAACCCCACCAAGTGTACCTTCAGGGTAGCTTCTTGGAAATTTCTCACGGATTTCGTGGCGGACTTCAGTCCCAGCCTACAAGCCGATGTGGAAAAAGAGGTACATTGTGTCCAGACAACTGATGTATGGAAACTTGCAGTAGATGGTTCATCCAGAAGACGTGGTTCTGAATTATGAGTTGTGATCACTACTCCATCAGGCAACATTATACAGCAAGCATTTAAATGTGGCTTCCAAACTACCAACAATGAGGCCGAGTACGAAGCCTTGATAGCTGGACTAACTTTGCTTAAAGAATTTAGAGCGAAGAGAGTTGAGGCGACGTCAGATTCTCAACTAGTTGTCAACCAACTCCAAAGATCTTACCAAGCTCGCGGAACTCAAATGTTAGCCTACTTATCGAAGGTAAAAGAAATCCAGTCTTCATTAGAATCATTTGTAATCTCACAGATTCCCAGAACTGAGAACATTCATGCGGATGCCATGGCTACTCTCGGGTCCACCCTACAAGAAGATAATATTCGTGCCATACCAGTAGCATATTTACAATGGCCAGCCATTGATAAAATAGAAGATGGAGCCGTCTCCTACATCAAACAAGTCGACTCGTGGATAACGCCTTTATTCAAGTACCTTGAGGAAGGTACGTTACCGAAAGATAAGGTGGTCGCTCGAAAGATCCAGCGACAAGCTGCACGGTTCACTCTTTATGACAACCAACTCCTGAGAAGATCCCTTTTCGGGCCCTACCTCAAGTGCATTACTCCTGAAGAAGCGAAATACGTGTTCGCCGAATTACATGAAGGGGAATGTGGAAATCACTTAGGAGGAAGGAGTCTTACGAGTCGAGCCCACACGGCCGGGTACTACTGGCCAATAATGTGAGCCGACGCAGTAGACTACGTTCGTAAATATGAGAAATTCCAAAGGTTCGCCCCAGTCTCTCATCTCCCACCAGAGAAACTCAATCCTACTTTATCCCCTTGGCCATTTATGAAATGAGGAATGGACATCGTTGGGAAACTACCAGTCGCATCGGGACAATGAGTCTACGTGCTGGCATTGACGGACTACTACTCCAAATGGATTGAAACAGAGGCCTTCGTGAGGGTAAGGGACAAGGAAGTGTAGAGCTTCATATGGAAGAATGTCATCTGTCATTTCGGTCTACCCAGGGAGTTCGTTACTGATAATGGATCCCAATTCATCAGTCACCACTTCCAGGATTTTTACAGAAATTGGGGAATCAAACTAAGCTTCTCCACCCCGCGCTACCCACAAGGAAACTGTCAAGCTGAGTCTTCCAATAAAACCATAATGAACACTTTGAAGAAGAGACTGGAGTAAGCAAAAGGGGTGTGGGCGGACGAACTCCCAGGAGACTTGTGGTCGTACCGGACGAGTGTAAGATCATCTACTGGCGAAACTCCATTCTCCTTGACTTTTGGCACCGAGGCGGTCATTCCAACCGACTATAGTGTGCCTTCACCATGATACCAGTGGGTTGACGAGAGTACGAACATGAAACTCTTGACCAATGTTCTCGACACCATTGACGAGCTTAGGGAGAACGCATCTATACAACTTGCAGTCTATCGACAGAGGATGTCGAAACACTTCAATAAAAACATGAGGAGTAGAACTTTCAAAGAAGGAGATTGGGTCTTACAGAAAGTCTTTCAAAATACTTCCAGATGGAGTTCAGAGGATGCATAACTATTTGGTGATAGAGTTGTGATACCACCTACTGGAACGCTTAAGTATGAGATCTTGGATGAGGCACACGATGCCCTTTATTACATGAATTCTAAAAGCACTAAAATGTATCAAAATCTAAAGAAGACTTATTGGTGGTCGGAATGAAGAGAGGAGATTTCAGAGTTTGTATCTCGGTATTTAGTTTGTCAGCAGGTTTTAAAGCAGAACATCAACATCTAGTCAGATTACTCCAGCCTTTACCTATACATGAGTGGTCATGAGAATATGTCGCGATGGATTTTGTTGTAGGACTGCCGATGACACAGTAGGGTTTAATGAAATTTGGGTAGTAGTGGATTAATTATCTAGATCAGCTCATTTCCTACCGATTCGAGTTATGTGGGGACCAAAGAGATTAGCTGAACTGTATGTGGAGCAGATTTTGCGGTTACATGTGTACCATAACGATTGTATTAGATAGAGTTGTCAGATTACCTTTCATTTTCGACAGAATTTCTTGAAGACTATATGATCAAAGATTTTACGAGCACCTCATTTCATATTCAGATTGACGGGCAGTCAGAGTGGACTATTCAGACCCTAGAAGATTTGTTGAGATTGTGTGTTTTGACATAAATGGGAGTGGGGTGAACATTTGCATTTGATCGAGTTTGCTTATAAATATAGCTTTTTGACTAGAATCGACATGACTCCATTTAAGGTTTAACGAGAGAGGCGATTTAGGACTTTTGTTTGTTGGGATGGGATTGGGGTAGACAGATTCATGGCTCAAAAAACTTGGTGAATAAGACATTGAGGATCAGGTTATCCAAGCGAGACTGTTGGTGAGTAGAATGATGGAAGAGTTTTGTCATAGTGAGAGTGTATCATCGAGTACCAAATTGGGGATATAGTATTCTTGAAAAATTCTTATTGAATGGGGATAGATTTTGACTGAAGAAGAGAAAGTTTTCGCTGAGTGTATTTGATCTTTTGAGATTTGGAGAGAATGAGAAAGAAAGTGTGAAAAGTGGCATATCGTCTGGCATTATTACGTATTGAAAGGATTCATTAAGTGCTTCGTATATTAGTTCTAAGGAAGTTTATACTAGAACTTCTGACCGGCGTAAACACACACGTATAACGCAAGCGCACGTATCGTTCAAGTAGTATAAAAATATCGATCCCACGAGGACTTAATTCTACTGTTGTTATTAATTATTGAATCTATTTAATTACAAATATCTAATTAAAGGGAGAATGGAATTGATTGCTTGATTGATTTGGTTGATTGAAGATTTGCTAAATAAATAAATAAAAAGATAAAAGAAAATACTAAGGAAAATAATAAAAGACACAAAGATTAAGGTTGTGATTTCTTTTAATATCATTTAAAAGATGAAGTGATTATTTTATGTTTGTGTAATAAATCAGTTTACTAACCTGGAACACTAAATTATGTAAAAGCCTCTTCCGATGGTCAACTACAAATACCCAGTATAACCCAATTGAACCATATTCCTATGTCAACCACATTACCTGGATTCATTAAGTCTAAGTTCCAATTATGGCTACCCCCGCCCGACAGGTATATTCCTATCCTGTAAGGAAATCTATTAAAGGGTTATCTATCCTCAAGGAAGATCGTGGGCTATTAAGTCTAAGGCTGAAACCTAAAATCCCTATGTCTAGTTCATTTTAGATTTACCATATCAATCTTATTGGTGATCAGACAACAAGAAGCATTAAGCTTAAGACTTAATAAATAAACCTTTAAATTACCCAACTATAAAATAATCCCTTATAAACGGTGATATTAAAAGTCATCACAACCTCTAATTAACTAACACATAACTAGGACTATAAAAATAAAATACATAAAATAAAAATACGGAAAAGTAAAATAAAATAAAATGCTAAGGTAAAAGGAATTACTTTTACTACTACTAATTTAGATATCTCCCATAAAATAATATATAAACTTGTGATAATATTACCAACCGACCAGTCTGGCGGTATCCGGATTAAGTCAAATTAAGTCCAACCAGCCATTAAGGCGGAACCAAAAATAAATTTACCAACCGACCAGTCTGGCGGTATCCTTGATTAGTCAGGTTTAAAACAGATTAAAATAATATTACCAACCGACCAATATAGCGGTATTCCTTATTAAGTCAATATTTTAAATAGTGAATATATTATTTTTAAGGGAGATTAATCTAAATAGCAATAGTAGAAGAATTACCTTTCACCCTAGCTGAAAAAGTTACTTCAACATGGTGAATAGTAAAAACTGTAAAAAGTAAAAAGTAAATTACTATTACAAAACGTAATTAAATTATTTACAAAACTAAAAATAAAAAAAACTAAAAAATAAAAATAAAAATTCTAGAGAGAGAAACTCTCTCTAGAGAGAGAAATTAAGAGAGAGAAAGGTATTTAAAATTCTGAAATTCGCGCTGAATTTATAGCAAAATAATTTTACTGTTTGTTACTGTTCCAGCGTCGCGACGCCAAGTCTGCAGCGTCGCGACGCGCAATTTGTCGACGTGGCACAATGAGAAGACGACACATGGCATGGCGGCTGACTATTCACGCGACACGTGTCAAGGCGGCTAAGACTCAATGATTGTGATGACGTCATTGATGACGTGGCGATGACGTGGCGCTGACGTGGCGAGGCGGCTGACTGTTGACTTGTCGGCACAATAGGATTGCGACACGTGGCGACACGTGTCATGCTCTGATTGGCTAGGCTGACGTGGCAAGTTGACTCGGTTGACTTGCTGACGTGTCTGATGACGTGGCATGACACGTGGCATGGTTGACTTGTTGACCGATGATGTGGCTGATGACGAGGCGACACGTGTCAAGTCAGAGTGTCGGCAGCATATGATGTTGACACGTGGCACGGTGCACGTTAGCAGATCGGATGTGATGGTGACACGTGGCACGGCGCATTTTAGCAAAGTCAAACTTTTCAAATTGTTGACCCGTTGACCATGGCGCATTTTAGCAGAACCGGCACACGCTGGGCGTCGCGGCGCGCAGTTATCCAGCGTCGCGACGCGCAGAAGACCAAAATATCCCTGTTGACGCATTTTTGTCCGGTTTTGCCCCAAATTGCCTCCAGTGCTGTCCAAACTTTATTTATCTGCAAAATAACAATAAAACACATCAAAACGTTCATAAAACTCAAGAAACTATACAAAATATTAAGTTAAATGAGTGGGAAATAGTGATATAAATACCACTCATCACACCCCCAAACCTAACATTTTGCTAGTCCTCGAGCAAAATACAGAATAAAATAACATAATAAAATTTAACTAAGCCATTTTCGTAGGGATCACGGTTGCATTTAGCATATGCAACAAGCCTTTAAACCCCTAGGTGTCCCTAGTGGACGAGTGTAGTCTCGTGAGGGTTTACAGCAATGATACCCACAAACATTTTACAAAAGTAAAAAGGTATTAAAACTAATGCACACAAAAGCAAAAAGACAAGCGAAAAGAGAATATAGAAAGAAAGAAAGTGACTAATCAGGTGAAAATTCTACTCCAAGTTATTAGTTGTTTTGTTTCTTTCTAAATTACCGAATAAGTAAATTCTCCGATTGTTTTTTACCATTCTCATATACACAGCTAACAAAATATTAATCATTCATTTTTGCCCACAACAGTCATAAGTGCAGTTGATAAGAGAGTAATATTTTGTCCTAAAGTTCTATCAGATTTCACACCTTTTTTGTAGCAATGGAATAATTTTTCTGATTTTTCTGATTTTTTCTTTTGATTTTTTATTTATATACAATACCTTCCGTCTATGTAGCGAGCTTTGGGTCGGTGGCTCCCAAACCAGTTGGCTTTAGGGCACCAGGTGTTAAGACACCCCTACGAACTTAATTACTCAGACTTCAGATATAAATATATATATATATATTTTTGCAGCATCTTCGATTCATGTAACGAGCTTTGGGCCAATGACTCCCAAACCAGTTGGTTTTAGGGCACTAGGTATTAAAATACCCTTACAGACTTAATAACTCGGATCTCGGACGTTTTTTTTTTTTTTTTTTTTTTTTTTTTTTTTTTTTTTACTCCATCACTATTTAGAGATGCTTCCTCCAATTAAACTATAGCACGGAATATTACAAACTTTTCAATTTTAGCTCATGTCCGTATGTTTCCATGTAAGTTCATAATACCTGTCAACTGAACATATGAAGATCCAATTTAGTCAGTGTTAAGGAGAATTCACAAATTAAATAATTCAAAATGAAATAAACAAAAATTAACTTGTTTCAAAATAGGTTTGAGATACGTCTCAGGAGTGGAAATTCCTTACTCGGCTATCTTTTACCAATTCCACCTTTTAGTCAAAATAAAAACACAAAAATGCAAAATATTTTTGTAATTTTTTGAAAATTTTTCAATTTTTTTGTATTTTTCGAAAAATTTTGAACTAAAATAAAAACGACATACAACTAAAAACAAGATATTAATCAACTAAATCCCTCCCCCAAACCTAAATGAGACATTGTCCCCAATGACTTAAACAGTAGAAGAAGAGTTAGAAGGTAATACCTGATCAGCTGAAATTTTACAGGAAAAATTACCTTTTAAGATTTATGCCCAAATTACGGTTCTTACTATAATTGCTATTTGACCATTTTTCATTAAAAATTTTGGCAGAATCACTTCTAAAATCTCAAATTTCCCCAAAATTCACCCTAAAAAATTATCACCAATCAAATCCCAACTTTGGTATTTTTCAGAAAAATCGACAGAGTCTCCCCTGAATTTTTGATTATCCAATACAACCTAAATCTATCAAATGCCACAAACAAACACCAAATATCAAACTCAATTTCTTCGCCCCCAATTCTACAAAATTCCATCGATCTGGCAATTTCTAAACTCAGAATTCAGCCAGTTATTCACCGCTAAACTTCCAAATTCACAATCCTCCAATTTCAACAAATCAACCACAAACTTATTCAATTTTCGATCATCCCCCTTTTACTGCCAAAATTTCAAAACCTGTAACATTCAATTTTTATCAAAATTAACCACACAAATTATCCACAAAAATCAGATCTGATTATGGAAGGTTTTGATCGTGGGTTTGGTGACTGTCTTGGTGATTCACGGTGTGGGTGCGGCTGTTGGTGGTGGTGGTGGGTTGATTCGGCTTCGTTCTTGATGGATCTTGGCAGTGGGTTCAGTCACGGTTTGGTGGTTCACGGCTCGGCAAGGGTCTGGTTTGTCTTTGTTTGGTCGTAGGTGATGGCTTCTGGTTTCGGCTACTGTTTGGATGGTGATGGCTGGTGTGGTTGATGATGATGGCTCGGTGGCTCGCGGTTGAGTCACGGCTCAGTTGAGGGCGGAGTTTTTGCTCGGTGGTGAGGTTCACGGCAGATGGCTCGGCAAAGGTGGGTTTCTGTGGAAGTTCTCGGTGGGTTTGGCGAAGCTTGGTTTTGATGGTGATGGATGGTTTGGCTCTCGGCGAGGTGGTGTGGTTCGGTTTTTGGTAGGTGATTGGTTGAGGATGAAGAAGATGAAGAGTAAAGGAGATGCTGCCGCGCCTCTGTTTATGTCCTGTCTTTTGAGTCAGCGTCGCGACGCCAAATATTGCCTAGCGTCGCGACACTCGGTCTTTTAGGGTTAGGGTTTTGACTCGGGATTTTTTTTTTTTTTTTTTTTTTTTTTTTGGCAAAACCATGTCTTGTGACAGATAACTCCATAGGGACGCCTCTTAAGAAGTGTCTTTTTACTCGGCCGTCTCCTGGATCAACTTTGTATCTTCGTGATTTTGTCAAGTTTTTATTTTGAAAATCCCGCTTGCACTGGCTTGCAATGTCCTGAAAAATTCCGTTTTTATTTTTCCTGCAAAACTCCCACACAAATTAAAAAGTTCACACAAAAATAAATAAATAAATAAATAATTACAACAAATTGCATGGGTTGCCTCCCTGCTAGCGCTAAATTTTTCGTCTTCAGCCAGACGTGACTGAAATCCATATGTTAAGGAGGTTTCAATGTCGTTTTGGATGTCCGATTAAAGACAATCCCGTGAGCGTTGCTTTTGAATGGTCTCTTCCAACGGTAAAGTGGCAAAATGAGTTTTGTTTCATTCAGTGCTCGTGCCACCTTTTGACTTTTGTTGCTCCAGTAGTACCTGAAAAGAAAGAAAGAAAATTAGGAGGTCTCGTATGGTGCTTGACTTGGAATGGAAATTCCATTCTGTCAAACTTCTGGGTGATATCTTTGATTTGTACTCCCCAAACAGCGATGTTTTTCCTGAATGCTCTGGATCTTTATTAAGTTCTGACAGTTGCTCCTCCATTTGCTCTTCTTTTTGCTCCACCTTTTCTTCATAGATGTATTTGAAAATTTCTGCATTCAGCTCTTCATCTGTCATCTGTGAAATACATGTTTCAAAATTGTCAACCTGAGGATGAAAAGAAATGTCAGATTTTAGGTCTTCATCCTCTGATCTGGGTGAAATGATTGGCTCAGGTAAATCTTCATCAAACATTTGTGCAAAGCATTCTCCAAGATCTTCATTTTGAGGATACAGAATTCCATCCTCAATTTTTGATGCAGTTGGTACAAATATTTCAGCTTCATCCTCGTCAGAATCTGAATAATAGAAATCAAATCGAGACTTTGCCGGTTCAAGTTCCTGAACTGATACATCTGGTTGTTGATACTGCTCAGCCTCCTCCTCTGTTGAAATGTCATTGTGAAATGATTGGTATTCGAAGGCTTCATCAGTGTCATCTGAGAATGGTTCTTGAGGTATATAGTTCTGGTTTTCTGTTAATTGTCTGATCTGATCTGTCATTCTCTGCATGGATTCTGTTTGACTCTGAATTTGTGCATCAAATTGAGCTGTCTGTTCTTTGAACATGTGAATCAATTGATCTTCCTCTGATGGTTCTGGTTTTGATAAGGATCGAAGGAAGATGGTGGATAAGATGGAAAATGTGATTCTGTGAAATGTGATGGTTCTTCGTACCATGAAGGATCTTGATAGTTCTGCCACCCTGGATGGCAGTTGTATTCGCAATAATCGCTTGGGTGGTCACCATTACATATGTCACATCTCCATATTGAGTTCTGTTGAGCAAATGTAGTATTGCTTGGTTCTGGCATCCAGTGATAATCATTGGGCTCGACAACAGGCCTCAGAAAACCGGACTGTTGCTCCCAGATGTTGGGGTGTATCTTCTTGTAAAGCACGTAATCTTTCAATCTCCCAGTAATGTTCCATTTTAAGTCACCTGAAAACAGAAGAGAATAAAAATTACAAATAAAAGAAAGAAAATTAGATACAAGTAAATTAGATAGCTTCAAAATTAACAACTCAAGAAATATAAGTCCCCGGCAACGGCGCCAAAAACTTGACCGGCGTAAACACACACGTATAACGCAAGCGCACGTATCGTTCAAGTAGTATAAAAATATCGATCCCACGAGGACTTAATTTCTACTGTTGTTATTAATTATTGAATCTATTTAATTACAAATATCTAATTAAAGGGAGAATGGAATTGATTGCTTGATTGATTTGGTTGATTGAAGATTTGCTAAATAAATAAATAAAAAGATAAAAGAAAATACTAAGGAAAATAATAAAAGACACAAAGATTTAAGGTTGTGATTCTTTTAATATCATTTAAAAGATGAAGTGATTATTTTATGTTTGTGTAATAAATCAGTTTACTAACCTGGAACACTAAATTATGTAAAAGCCTCTTCCGATGGTCAACTACAAATACCCAGTATAACCCAATTGAACCATATTCCTATGTCAACCACATTACCTGGATTCATTAAGTCTAAGTTCCAATTATGGCTACCCCCGCCCGACAGGTATATTCCTATCCTGTAAGGAAATCTATTAAAGGGTTATCTATCCTCAAGGAAGATCGTGGGCTATTAAGTCTAAGGCTGAAACCTAAAATCCCTATGTCTAGTTCATTTTAGATTTACCATTTCAATCTTATTGGTGATCAGACAACAAGAAGCATTAAGCTTAAGACTTAATAAATAAACCTGTAAATTACCCAACTATAAAATAATCCCTTATAAACCGGTGATATTAAAAGTCATCACAACCTCTAATTAACTAACACATAACTAGGACTATAAAAATAAAATACATAAAATAAAAATACTGAAAAGTAAAATAAAATAAAATGCTAAGGTAAAAGGAATTACTTTTACTACTACTAATTTAGATATCTCCCATAAAATAATATATAAACTTGTGATAATATTACCAACCGACCAGTCTGGCGGTATCCGGATTAAGTCAAATTAAGTCCAACCAGCCATTAAGGCGGAACCAAAAATAAATTTACCAACCGACCAGTCTGGCGGTATCCTTGATTAGTCAGGTTTAAAACAGATTAAAATAAATTACCAACCGACCAATATAGCGGTATTCCTTATTAAGTCAATATTTTAAATAGTGAATATATTATTTTTAAGGGAGATTAATCTAAATAGCAATAGTAGAAGAATTACCTTTCACCCTAGCTGAAAAAGTTACTTCAACATGGTGAATAGTAAAAACTGTAAAAAGTAAAAAGTAAATTACTATTACAAAAGTAATTAAATTATTTACAAAACTAAAAATAAAAAAAACTAAAAAATAAAAATAAAAATTCTAGAGAGAGAAACTCTCTCTAGAGAGAGAAATTAAGAGAGAGAAAGGTATATTAAAATTCTGAAATTCGCGCTGAATTTATAGCAAAATAATTTTACTGTTTGTTACTGTTCCAGCGTCGCGACGCCAAGTCTCTCAGCGTCGCGACGCGCAATTTGTCGACGTGGCACAATGAGAAGACGACACATGGCAGGCGGCTGACTATTCACGCGACACGTGTCAAGGCGGCTAAGACTCAATGATTGTGATGACGTCATTGATGACGTGGCGATGACGTGGCGCTGACGTGGCGCGAGGCGGCTGACTGTTGACTTGTCGGCACAATAGGATTGCGACACGTGGCGACACGTGTCATGCTCTGATTGGCTTAGGCTGACGTGGCAAGTTGACTCGGTTGACTTGCTGACGTGTCTGATGACGTGGCATGACACGTGGCATGGTTGACTTGTTGACCGATGATGTGGCTGATGACGAGGCGACACGTGTCAAGTCAGAGTGTCGGCAGCATATGATGTTGACACGTGGCACGGTGCACGTTAGCAGATCGGATGTGATGGTGACACGTGGCACGGCGCATTTTAGCAAAGTCAAACTTTTCAAATTGTTGACCCGTTGACCATGGCGCATTTTAGCAGAACCGGCACACGCTGGGCGTCGCGGCGCGCAGAGTTATCCAGCGTCGCGACGCGCGAAGAAGACCAAAATATCCCTGTTGACGCATTTTTGTCCGGTTTTGCCCCAAATTGCCTCCAGTGCTGTCCAAACTTTATTTATCTGCAAAATAACAATAAAACACATCAAAACGTTCATAAAACTCAAGAAACTATACAAAATATTAAGTTAAATGAGTGGGAAATAGTGATATAAATACCACTCATCACATTCTCAGATCATTAAGAGTCAACCGATGTGGCCCCGAGCGGAACTTGACTTAAGGAAAGCCCAAAAGATCATAGTAGATGAAATATTCAAGAATTGAGATTAATGTGTAATCTTTTTGTGGAGTAGTTCATGAAGTCTAATCACACATCCAAGAGACGACTTGGAAGTGAAACGGGTTATGAGGAAGAATACTTCAGAGCTGATGTGGATGAGAAAATTTCGAGACGAAATATTTGTAAGATGGGTAGATTGTAATACTGCGTGACAAAAAAAAATTCTTTTGATTTTTTCATTTTGAAAGTTTATATAAGAAAGAGAAAGGAGACGCGTACAAAAAAAAAAAGAAAACAGAGAAGCAAAAGCAAAAAAAGAAAAAAAAAAGAAAAAATTCTCTCTCTCTCATATTTTTCTCTCACACACTCTCTCTCTGCCTAAACTTACAACCGCCGCCGCTGCTTCACCGTCGATCAGCCGCCGCCACGCGCCGGATCTCCAGGTATATGCCGACGTCAGCTTTACAGATCCGCCAAGATCGAGACCATCGGACGTCGGACGCTCCTCCACGCGCCGCCTGAAGAGGACGAGTCATCGGCCACTTTTCTGCATTTTCCGGCCACCTCGATCACTTCTGACGGCCACCTCCGGCGAGTGGGTACTTTTCAGGCCGAGATCTTTCCAACACCAGTGGTCACTTCCTGATCCGACATCGTTTGGGTTGTTTTCCGTATTGCAATTACCGGTAATTCGGGATTTGTACTGGAAGTTGAGATCCGACCGTTGGACGGTGATCCGAACGAATCAGATTGTTGCTCTCGATTATACGAGTGTTTTGGTATATATATCCACCGTTGAAAGTATCTGGTTGTGGGGCCCAATTTTTGGTAGTGGGGCCCGATTTTCGTTGTGGGGCCGCTTGTCTCGTTAAGCATATCAGCAAGTTCCGAAGTCGATCGTCGCTGTGATCCTTGAGATTTTGCCGACCAGTTTATCTTTCTTTGAGAGGTTGGAGATCGTTGAAGCTCGGTATGTGATTATATCGTTTTGGGGGTGTAAATGATAAATTGGAAAAATTTTGGATATAATTGTAAATTTTGGCTTTTAGGGTTTTAAATAGTAATATTTAAGAATTGTAGGACTATTTGGGCATATTAGAAAAGTTTAGGGGTTAAATCGTAATTTTGGATAATTGAGGGACCTGATCGTAATTTTATATTTTTCAAATTCTTAGCCAGGAGATAGATATATTATGGGCTTTTGCGTGGATAGAGGTAAGTACACTCCGTGGTGATTCTCTTAACATAATTGTTTGATGATTGATGATGTTGTGAGAGTCGGTATATATATATATATATAAATATATTGGTATAATTATATATATATTTTGTTATATATATTTACATATTTGTGAGATATTATATTGAGATATTAAAAGCATGATAAATATGAAATCATGATTGTTGAGATGAGATTGATGGATTGGATGCGAGATGTGATTGTATTGGATGATGTGTGTTGTTGTGTTATGCAGCCGGGTTTTTATAATAGTGGTCGGATTTGAGATGATGTGATGATACATCATATGGTATGAGATTGATGGAAAACCTTGGGAGTTGTGATGAGTACTCTCTCATTGGTTTTTGATTTGGGGGTATACGGGGACTCCCCCATTGGTTATATTTCACTCATATTTTGCGAGTTGATATGGTTGGAAACCTTGGAGTTGTGATGAGGTACTCTCCCATTGGTTTCAATCCTCTGTTATACTAAACCCGGATTAGCAACCATGTTTGATGGATGTTTGTATTGTTGTGGGATGATTGTATAAGATGATATTATAATATATGCTATTTTCATATATTATATTATATATATATATATTTACATATATATATATATAACCCTATTTTGTTGGTGAGGTCATGTTGAGAGAATGAGTGCTTACTTGCTGAGCTTTTTAAGTTCACTCCCCTCTTCCCCCAAACATTCCAGGTAGTTCGCGAGCATAGCAGGAGCAGTACTAGATTTGGATCCACGTGCCACAATGGTATTTTCGGGTTGGTCCAGACATTCTAGTCGTCATTTGCATATTATTAAGACTTGTGTTGTAAATCTTATAATTGATGTATAATTTTGGGATTTGTAATCTATGATGTAATTTTGTGAAATTTGTTTGGTTGGGTTGACATATAGAATGCTCGAGCTAAAGAAGTCTGCGAACCTCTTTCTAGGGTTGGGCCCGCTCTAGGGAGGGGGTCGTGATAAGAGGTCCTCTATTCGAGGGAAATTATTAAAGGCTACCTTTACCATGATGTTTTGCCGTGCTGGACGAGGTACACTCGATTGAATGTGAAATGTGTTCAATCGGGCATACAAGGTCCCATATTATTTATTTTTTTATTCATGCATTGATAATTTAGTGCGCATGGGCTAACTAGGATGGTTTAAAGGTCCTTTATTTGAGGGAAATTCCTAAAGGCTACCTTTACCATGATGTTTTGCCGCGCCTTTTATTATGTCATTTACCCTTTGCATATCATTGCTTTATTTACGCATGCATTGCATTCTAGTGCACATGGGCTAAATAGGGTGGATTAAAGGTCCTCTATTCGAGGGAAATGCCTAAAGGCTACCTTTACCACAATGTTTTGCCACGCCGGACGAGGTACACTCGATTGAATGTGAAATATGTTCAATCAAGCATACGCGGTCCTATATTATGTATTTGTTTATTCACGCATGGGTTTACGTCGTTTCATATACTATTTTGGTAATCTCGTTCGAACGCATTTCCGAACGCTGCATGAACGTATACATTCTGCCTCAGTCCGTTCAAACGCGTTTCAGAACGCTACTCGAACGCGCATGCATTTTATTATATCATGTATCAGGTCTTATCTCATTCGAATGCGTTATCAAATGATATACGAACGCGGACATTCTGTTTATCATTCGAATGCGTTATCAAACGCTACTCGAACGTGTGCATTCACGCGGACATTCTGTTTATCATTCGAACGCGTTATCAAACGCTACTCGAACGTGTGCATTCTATTTACCGTTCGAACGTGTTTACGTACGCTACATGAATGGGCACACACTGGACAGATTCCTTCATCATGTTTTATGCATGTGTGTCTCCTTAGTCATTCCATTCCCCATCATATGCTTAGTTAGCTCTCTTTAATATTTATGCTTTTACCGTTATTGTTTATTTATCTTTATGCATTCATTTATTTAATATGTTCATGAAATTGTGTGCTTACCGTTATGTCGATTTACTTTTATGCTTGCAAACTTAGATATAGGTTGTATGCGAACTTAGATATAGGTTGTATGCAAACTTAGATATAGGTTGTATGCAAACTTAGATGTAGGTTATTCTTGCGTATGTATGTTGCGTAGACTTGGTTATATTATCGCTTAAATCCGTTCATTACAAGTGGCATAAGTAAGAGACCATTCCGAACCCAACGGTTTGAGGTCTTCCATTGCGAGGGGTGAGTGTGGCCTTAAATCATTTCCTAGTTCACACTGGGTGGTGATTCCATTTTATTTCTCCGGTTTAGTTCCCCGCGGGCTACTCTGTACTCCCGACCGGGCCTCGAGCCCGAGACAGCGTCACCGATTTTTGTGTCCTACAGTCTGGCGACTCCACTGAGGATAGAGAATCGACCCCAAAAAAATGTCTTGTAATGTTTGTAATTTTTGCTTTAGTTAACTGTGTCTGCAAGTGGGTTGGGTCCAAGGGATTTAACCAAAGGCATTATTAGAGCTAGGTAATGTTTTAGTGTCTTCCTTCATTCACTACCTTTCTATAGCTGAAAGGAAAAGCTGTGAAGGCACCTAGATAATCATTTACTCGAAGCTTACCGTGATGGACTAATTTGGAGGATATATTGTTTATTCCTGTCACCAAGGCGATAATAGCCTAAGGCTGTGTTTTGGTTGGGGGGTTTTGGAGGGGAGGGGAGGGGAGGGGAGGGGAGGGGAGGGATTATTTTAAATTTTGTTTGTTTGGTTCAATTTTTTGAAGGGGATGGGAGGGGAGGGGAGGGGAGCAAAATCCCTCCTAAGTCAATTTTAGCTCCCCTCCAAAAGTGAGGGGTTTTGGAGGGGAGAGAAAGTGATGAATTAAAATTTTAAATGTAATTACTAATTATCCCTACTTATATTGTTTTACTTTTATTTATAACATGCTATAAGGATAAAATAGTAAATTAGTTTTAAAATCTCTTCCCAATTAAACATATATTTAATAAAAAACCCTCATCTCCCCTCCCCTCCCCTCATTTGAACCAAACATATATTTAATTAAAATCTCTCCCCTCCCTTCCCCTCCCCTCCATTAAAATCCCTCCCCTCCCCTCCCCTCCCCTCCCCTTCGTTGAACCAAACAGACCCTAAGAGGCAAGGGTATTTAAGAGAGTTCGCTCCACTCTCCCTCTGGGGAATCTTCAATAAGAAATCCATTTTACAGTCATTCATGCATCATTACTCATTGGCACGTACCTTAACGTATAAAAAATGGTGCGCTCACTTGGTCGTCCGAACCCTTGAGTGGGGAGACCTAGTTGTGGGCAATCCTTCGCCGACGGGAGCCTTTGTTATATCCTACAAAACCCGCATGTAAACCATAGTTGTATGTCTTATAAAAGTTGCCCCTTTATGCTTTTGATAACCACATGCATATTATATCTCGTACATCGCACGCATCTCATGCATCTCAGCATACACGCATCATGTTAACCCATGTGTTTTAAAAGCCATCATATATATCCGTTGGGTTAGAAAAGAAAGATTTGTCAAAAAGATTTTAGCAAACATGGATATTGGGGAAAAGGAAACCGAGGAACAGAAAATTTTACGGCAAGGATAGAAAGACCATGGTGGGCCCAAAAAAAAAAAAAAAAAAGAAAAGAGATAGAAAAAAATTGTTTGTTCTTAGTCCTTAATAGTTAAGCATGAGTCCGATGATGAAATTTTTTGCTTTAGGATGAAACCTTAGAAACAATAAGTACGAGATGTGCTCTCATCCGATATTTTGAGTAGTTGATCTTAGCTAGACTCGCAAGCACTTGATTATAGGATCTTAGCAGTGAAAGCCTGAGTAGTCGTCAAGGTGACTAGTTGAAGAGATTGCAGATCGATGAATGACCATTCGCTTAGATGTCCATCCTGACTTACTTGTGTTACGATATGTGGTATGGTTGGAAACCAAAGGAAAGTCCCTCAAGAAGAAAATATAAAACACCTATAACCGATAAGCGTGAAGCTACCCATGGGCGAGTATTAGGACCACCATGAGGAGAAATGCTACCTTAAAGGGTAGGTGTGTAAAAAAAAAGGGAATACGAAAAAATAGACGAAAGAAAAGAAAAAGAAAATCATATCACATTGAGTACGGAGAAGTAATTGCAGAGCATGGTCAAGGCATCTAGGTTGGTTTGACCCATTGATCCCATCCTTTGAAACAAAATCATCGAGTTGGCTTACCTAAGGATCAAGCTATAAAAGAACCTTTGCACACACACACTTTGAGTATGGTTCAGACCATTTATTCAAACGCTCAGATTTGAGTCGCATCGAATACTTTGAAGGTTCTCTAGTTTCGACACTGGGCATCCTTTGAGGGCAACAATATGTATAACTATTGGGACAATTTCGTAAAAGGCAATATAGTATGTTGATATTGAACGTCACATCACATGATCTACTTTGACCTAATGCAAGTAGTACAGAGCATAAACCTAAACCAAGTCTGGGGGCGACCAGTCTACCACCTCGCGAATAAGGGACATAATGGAATCTTGAGTCATGGATCAAAGAAAACTGAGCAATCACCAGAAAAGAACTGGCAGAAGGAAATTATAAGCAGACCCACAAGGGAACAAGACCCACAACTCAACTCAAATCGGGAACAAGACCCATAACTCAAATCGTGAACAAGACCCACAATTCAGATCGGGAACAAGACCCTCAGCTCAAATCGGGAACAAGACCCACAACTCAAATCGGGAACAAGACCCACAATTCAGATCGAGAACAAGACCCACAATTCAGATGGGGAACAAGACCCACAATTCAATCCGGGAACAAGACCCTCAGCTCAATTCGGGAACAAGACCCACAATTCAACTCGGGAACAAGACCCAAAATTCAGATCGGGAATAAGACCCACAATTCAGATCGGGAACAAGACCCACAATTTAAATAGGGAATAAGATCCTCAGCTCAATTTGGGAACAAGACCCACAATCGGGAACAAGACCCGCAACACAATCGGGAACAAGACCCACAATCGGGAACAAGACCTGCAATTTAATTTGGGAACAAGACCCACACTCGAGAACAATACCTGCAACTCAATTTGGGAACAAGACCCACAATCGGGAACAAGACCTGCAATTCAATTTGGGAACAAGACCCACACTCGGGAACAAGACCTGCAACTCAATTTGGGAACAAGACCCATAATCGGGAATAAGACCTACAATTCAGATCAGGAACAAGACCCATAATTCAGTTAGGGAACAAGACCCACAATTCAATTCGGGAATAAGACCCACAATTCAATTCGGGAACAAGACCCTCAACTCAAATTGGGAACAAGACCCACAACTCAGTTTGGGAACAAGACCCACAACTCAAATCGGGAACAAGACCCTCATCTCAATTCGGGAACAATTCCCTCATTTCAATTCAGGAACAATACCTTCATTTCTATTCGGGAACAAGACCCACTCGGTGGTTCAGGAACAAGACCCAGGGGTCATAGTACCTCCTCACCAAATCAACTCAGTTCGAAGCGTCTAAAAACAACAGGTAAGTTTGGCAACAGCTGGCAAGCCAGGTAAGTAAAAAATGCATGTATGACTTTGATAAGATTGTCACTGTCACACACACTGCATAAGCCCATCAAAGTGGGGGCGACTGTAGACACTTGCATTTTTGCTTGAATGCCCGATGATGAGCCTCGTTGGGAGGCACTACCCGATAAGTTGCGGAAGTCGCGGGAAGCGGACGTTGGAATGGGAGATTCAAAAGAAGTACGTCGTCAGATTTAATTCGCATGTTCACTGCATGTGCGTTGGTGCTACGTTCGGCAACACGTTCGAACGATGAATAGATTATAGGCGTTCGCGTAGCATCCGAATAAGCGTTCGAACGACCATCTGTATTTCTATTTTACTGCTAGCCACACGCCCAAGCCTATCCAAAGCCAATCCCACCAAATCCCATCCAAAAATAATTAAAACATTTAAAACACATGTCTAAATTAAATAAAATCCAATTAAATTAAAACAAATCAAATCCCCTTCTAAATTACACAACATCATTTCCTTTAATAAACTAATTAAATCACCTACCAATTTAAAGATATCCCCCCACCAAAAATATAAATATGATTTCCCTAAATTAAACCCATCCATTATTTACTTGATTTGTTTCCTTTTGAAAATTCATTCACAACTCTAACCCTAGCCCACTCTTATATAATGAAAACACAAAAAAACCTTTTTGGCTCTCACTCCTAACGGCTCCCCCTCTCTCTCTTGAACGGCATCAACTACACAAAAATATAAAGACCCTAGAATCCTCTCTCTAGTGACTCTCTCTATCTTCACGGCTTCACACCTCTCTCTCACACACAGCCACACTTCTCCTCTCTTCATCCAGCGCAAAAACAAAGCAACAAGAAACCATGCACACGTGAACACTGAACAAACACACACCATTCAGCCCTCTCTTTCACCTTCACACACGCCACTCTTTCTCTCACCCACTCGGCAGTAACACAGCCAAATCCCCCATGGCTTGACACAGTAAGCCAACTCACAAAAGATAACCCCCTTTGACCAACTCACTTATGGCCACGAACTCCACTCTCTTGGACCACTCAACCGACACAAACTAATAACCAAAATACAACCAAAACTGTATCAGCTTCAATGTGAAACAAGCCCTTCAAACTCATCACATACATCCCTTACATAAAACACCGACCAAGCCATAACTAAACAACACAACCACGTGAAGCAAACAGTGATAAAAAATAGTCCCTTAAAACACCCTAAAATAATCCAAAATCGTCCTCGAACCAACCCCAAAACACCAGAAAATAACCCCAAAAATAGTCCCCAAAAAGCAGCAAAATAACCCCAAAAACCGACCCTATAACAGTCCAAAACAGTCCCGAACCAACCCTAAAAAAATAGCAAAGACAATCGAGAAAGCAGCAGCGAAAACAGCGGAACAATGAAGGAAAATATTAGACCAGAAAACCAGAAAAGTTACGGAGTAGTAACCCTTCCGGCGACGACGTGACACACTTCCGAGGAGCAATTTGAAAGGTAAGACCTGAGGGCACCCTTTATTACTTTTTATTTGTAGTTTAGATGCGGCACGCTCGGTCGGACATGAAATATGTCCAACCGGGTGTGCGAGGTCCTATATCAAAGACGACCAAATTCTTGGTCACGTCTTTCTTTAACGTTCATTTATCTATTTATCGCACATTTATTTCATATTATTAGCTCTTTAACATTCCACATGTTTCTTCCTTTGTTTATGTGTTGTTATAAGAATTATCATACTTCATGTCCATTTTCATGATTGCATTGTGGAAACCCAGACATAAATTCCGTAGCCGAATCTGAATGGACGGTAGTGCGGTTTGTACTTGGGATACAACTCCACGTACCGCTTGGGGAAACATTCACGCATGTGTTTACTGCATTGTGGATGCCACTTTCGCCATCCTGTTCGAACGCGTTCTCGAATGCTACTCGAACGCATACATTCTGCCTCGCCCCCGTTCGAACGCGTTTCCGAACATTACACGAATGCGGGCATTTTAGACAGGTTCCTTTATCATTTCTTAGGCATTTTTGTGTTCATTGTCCTGCTATCTATTTTCTATGTGTTTTTTGTTAATCTAATGCACATGGGCTAACTAGGGTTGATTAAAGGTCCTCTATTCGAGGGAAATGCTTAAAGGCTACCTTTACCACGATGTTTTGCCGTGCCGGACGAAGTACACTCGATTAAAGTGAAATGTGTTCAATCGGGCATACAAGGTCCCATATTATTTATTTGTTTATGCATGCATTGATAATTTAGTGCGCATGGGCTAACTAGGGTGGTTTAAAGGTCTCCTATTTGAGGGAAATACCTAAAGCCTACCTTTACCATGATGTTTTGCCGCGCCTTTTATTATGTCATTTACCCTTTGCATATCATTGCTTTATTTACTCATGCATTGCATTCTAGTGCGCATGGGCTAACTAGGGTGGATTAAAGGTCCTCTATTCGAGGGAAATGCCTAAAGGCTACCTTTACCAAGATATTTTGCCGCGTCGATGAGAGGTACACTCGATTGAATGAGAAATGTGTTCAATCGAGCATACGAGGTCCTATATTATGTATTTGTTTATTCACGCATGGGTTTGCGTCGTTTCATATACCATTTTGGTAATCTCGTTCAAACGCATTTCCGAACTCTGCATGAACGTATGCATTCTGCCTCAGTCAGTTCGAATGCGTTTCAGAATGCTACTCGAACGCGCATGCATTTTATTATATCATGCATAAGGTCTTATCTCGTTCGAACGCGTTATCAAATGCTATACGAATGCGGACATTCTGTTTATCATTCGAACGCGTGCATTCTGTTTACCGTTCGAACGTGTTTATGAACGCTGCATGAACGCGCACACACTGGAAAGATTCCTTCATCATGTTTTATGCATGTTTGTCTCCTTATTCATTCCATTCCCCATCATATGCTTAGTTAGCTCTCTTTAATATTTATGCTTTTACCGTTATTATTTATTTATCTTTCTGCATTCATTTATTTAATATGTTCATGAAATTGTGTGCTTACCGTTATGTCGATTTACTTTTATGCATGCAAACTTAGATATAGGTTGTATGCGAACTTAGATATAGGTTGTATGCAAACTTAGATATAGGTTTTATGCAAACTTAGATGTAGGTTATTCTTACGTATGTATGTTGCGTAGACTTGGTTATATTATCTCTTAAATCCGTTCATTACAAGAGGCATAAGTAAAGGACCATTCCGAACCCAACGGTTTGAGGTCTTCCCTTGCGAGGGGTGAGTGCGGCCTTAAATCATTTCCCAGTTCACACTCGGTGGCGAGTCCATTTTATTTCTTCAGTTTAGTCCCATGCGGGCTACTCCGTACTCCTGACCGGGCCGCGAGCCCGGGACAGCGTCGCTGATTTCTGTGTCCTAGAGCTAGCCTCCACATATTTCTGCTAGAAGATGGTGTATTCCAGAGTCTACAACATCAAGGTAAAATGTTAATGAATCTACCAATGGAACTTGTAAATTCAAGAATTATTACCTCGTAGTTTCGGGCGATGGCTCTCTTTGCAACCTCCAGCGGCCCCAGTGTCAGCATTCAACATTCAGCCTCCTCTAGCAGTAATCCCTCGGAAAACCCAGAAAAACTGGATGGATCCGACATAACAGTCGTGCTTCTCGGGATCTTAATCACGACATTCTCCGGATCTTCTTCAATATCCATCAGCAGCTTCCTTTTCTTCGAAGAATGCCCTAACCGAATCGATATTTTTTTAGCAGTATCCACTGGGAGAATGGTTGAAGGATCCTTCTTTGATGGCTGGGGTTCTGGAACTACTTCAATTTCCCTCCCATTGGACTTCTTCTTCTTCCTCCGTTCGAGTATTTCTTCGACTGTAGGGATTCTGAACTGGCTTATCCTCTCCACTGCGCACAAATTTTCCTTGGGGGTTAGAGTCCGTAAAAAAAAAGTTCCCTCGTTGAGGAGCCGACACGACCAGGTAATGAGAATGACTGTCAATATATGTTTGGTCAGAGGCAGAGAGGTACCTTCCAGGTAGAAAATTTCCTTCAGAAATGGAGTCAACCTTAATATTCTATCCTCCAACACTACCCTCCAATTTCTTTTAGTCACAGGAACGCTCAATAGATAATTTGTATTCGCTACGACCCCAGGCGTCATGTCGAAGCTACGAAAAGAGACAAGAGAAGAATGTAAGAGGTACTACGAGTCTATCGTTTGTAGGCCCAAATACACTCTCTCATTTAACAAAACAAATAGGCCTTTTGACAACCCCCTCTATCGTTTGTAGTCAATCCTGAAATCAAATATTCTCTCTTGTGTTGAAGGAACAGATGATATCTCTCATTTTCAACCACATATTCCTTCATGTAGTACTTGTAGAGAAGGTCCTTTACTCCAAATCTAACTTCCAACTCGTACGTCAGAACTTCAACCGACATCAAGACCCTCAATGTATTTGGAATTAGTTGGGAGAGAGCTATCCCAAAGTGGTCTAGTACCTCCCACACTAGGTTTGGAATGGGGAACCTAAATCCATCTGCAAAGGGACATTCGTAAAACCCAATCCACCCAGGGATCTTATAGTCGATTCATTCCCTCGAGGAAGTTAATCTCGCCTGAACCGACTCATTAAACCGGTACTTTATTTTTATCTCCCTCATGGCTTTTTCGGTTATTCTACTAGGAGGATTTTTGGTTAATAAGTTGGTCGGCTCACTGGTGCTGGGTTCACCCGACTCAGCTGGGATTGTTCGGAGAGGTGGCACATCTTTAGAGATACCAAGCGGAGCCTCCATCGACGCGATAGTCATCATATCTTCATCACCCCCACTTAATGTGTCTCTACCATGCATACTAAAAAGGGAGACGACCCACAAGGGTGAGCCTACATACATATCCATCAGTATATCACTTGAGCTCGAGCAACCTTCAGACGACATATCAAATCACTCTACAAACAATGAGTCAACCTAAAACCAATGTGACAGAAGATCAAACCCAAAATTCTCACAAACAAAACCCTGAAAAACCCTAAACCGTTTCAAGATTAAAACTCTTATTCTAGCCAAGAACAAGTTGAATTTACCCTATGAACAACTTGAAGAAATTGAAGAATACAAAGAAGGATATAAAGAATACCTTGAAACTTGAAGAAAGAGCTACAACCTTATGACTTGAGAGAAAAGATTTACAAATGAAGCGAATGAAACCCCCAATCCCCTTTATACTCTACCACGTTTTGGCGCCTCATTTTCCCGTAAAAAAGAGGCCTCGATATGAACACCACATTTATTGCGATTTAGGAAATCGAGAAACACAAGGCTCATTCAAAGCCCGATGAGAATTATGTCGATTGAGTACTTCCTCAATGATGTCATAGGGGTACCTTATCCAGACGACATGTAGACTCGATTTGATCCCTATTCAGTACCAATCGAGTGAATGATTTTCTAGCCTTCATCAGGTCCCGTCGACGGGAACACTCCCCAATTGGCTCACGATGGAGTCAAGTTCAGTAAATGGACATCATCTGGTCCAGCCGACATGTAGACTCGATTTGGTCCCAATTCGGTACCAATCGAGTGAATGATTTCCTAGCCTTCATCAGGTTCAGTCGACGGGACCACTCCCCAATTGGGTCACGATGGAGTCAAGTTCAATAAATGGACATTATCTGGTCCAGCCGACATGTAGACTCGATTTGGTCCAAATTCGGTACCAATCGAGTGAATTATTTCCTGGCCTTCATCAGGTCCAGTCAACGGGAACACTCCCCAATTGGCTCACGATGGAGTCAAGTTCAGTTAATGGACATCATCTGGTCCAGCCGACATGTAGACTCAATTTGGTCCATATTCGGTACCAATCGAGTGAATGATTTCATGGCCCTCATCAGGTCCAGTCGACGGGATCACTCCCCAATTGGCTCGTGATGGAGTCAAGATCAGTTAATGGACATCATCTGATCCAGCCGACATGTAGACTCGATTTAGTCCCTATTCGGTACCAATCGAGTGAATAATTTCCTGGCCTTCATCAGGTCTAATCGACGGGAACACTCCCCAATTGGCTCATGATGGAGTCAAGTTCAGTTAATGGACATCATCTGGTCCAGCAGACATTTAGACTCGATTTGGTCCATATTCGGTACCAATCGAGTGAATGATTTCCTAGCCCTCATTAGGTCCAGTCGACGGGATCACTCCCCAATTGGCTCATGATGGAGTCAAGATCAGTTAATGGACATCATCTGGTCCAGCCGACATGTAGACTCGATTTGGTCCTTATTCGGTACCAATCGAGTGAATGATTTCCTGGCCTTCATCAGATCCAGTCGACGGGAGCACTCCCCAATTGGCTCATGATGGAGTCAAGTTCAGTTAATGGACATCATCTAGTCTAGCCGATATGTAAACTCGATTTGGTCCCAATTTGGTACCAATCGAGTGAATGATCTCATGGCCTTCTCAAGTCCAGTCGATGGGAACACTCCCCAATTGGCTAATGATGAAGTCAAGTTCAGTTAATGGACCATCATCTAGTCCAGCCGACATGTAGACTCGATTAGGTCCCTATTCGGCACCAAACGAGAAAATAGGTATTGGCCTTCATCAGGTTCAACCGATAGGAACACTCCCCACAGGCTCGTGGTTGAGTCTGGTACAATACTTGGACCTTCTTCTAGTTCAGACGACATGTAGACTCGATTTACCCCATGTTCGGTACCAATCAAATGAGCCGACAAGCTCCCACCCCAAGAGGCTCATTAATTGAGTCAAGTACCGATCCGGACCTTCTTCAGGTACTAGAAGACATACAACTTCACTAGGTCCCTATACCGCGCTAATCAATAAAATGACCTCCCGGCCATCATTAGACGAGTTGAAGGCTTGAACCAAGCTCGGCCCAGGCGACCTGAAGGCTCGATTGGTCTCCTGATCGATCCAATGGATTTCTTCGAAAACTCCCATCGGGTCTGTCGACTGGGACATTACTAGGCAAGTAAAAGACTTGGTCTACATTCAGTCCAGACATGAAGACACGATTGGTCCTCAGTCCAGCCGTAGGGATTATGACCGGGACCAACGACCAAATTGATCGATTGAGGACACCTCTCCTAACTCCTGTCATGTCAGATTCAAGACTTTAGCCACCATCCAGGTACATTGAAGACGCTCAATCGCGTCCTGGTCCAGACAACAAAGACTCTCCCATTTTGGTTCAGATGACACGACCAACGAGTACTCTCCAAGCCAATGACTTCTTGACTTAGAGAGTAGGGGACAAACTGTACGGGCCAAATTTGGGCCAAGGGTAATTTAGACTTTTTACTTCGGGCCCAATACTAAATACAACCCAATTTTCCATAACAATACCCAAGATAAAACCCAGGCCCTAGTTGCCATCTCAAGCCTACACATAGGGAAGGCCCAATATCCTTTAATCTAAAGGACACAAGACTCTCAAGGAAGCCCAATTTTATAAGTCTGTATTGGACCAGACGAAAGTCCATGAGTCGATTGTACCTGATAAAGGTTCTGGGGTTTATCCCATCGACTGGACCACATGAAAGTCTAGGAAATGTTCAATCGACTGGACCAAATGGAGGTCTAGGAAGCGTTCAATCGACTGGACCCGATGAAGGACCATGAGGTATCTATTCAGTATGAATGTCCATGAGCTTTATATTTAGTCGACTAGACCAAATGAAGGTCTATGAAGTGTTGAATCGATTAGACCTGATAAAAGACCATGAGGTATCTCTTTAGTGTAGATGTCCAGAAGCTTTGTCTTCCGTCGACTAGACTATATGAAGGTCCAAGAGCCTTCAGTCGATTGGAATGAGTGAAGAGTCTTCAGTTGATGAAGTCGATGAGTCCTTCAAATGTTAGTGCAACATAGCTGTAGGTTTACTTGATATGACCAGACATGAGCTAAACTACTGGTATTACGGGAAAAGGGTTTTCTTGCGGTTCGAGTAAATCTGAGGGTGACACGTAGTCACTTTGGTTATTTATAGTGGGAATATGATCACTCTTCATTCATTCTAAAATTTCCAAGCTTGTGTGGCATTGAAGAAAGCTCCCTCTCGAGGTAACTTCTTTATTCCCTCATTGTTTATATTTTTGTTCTTGTTGTTCTTCGTAGAATATATTTGGTTGATCTGTGAGGGTAAAGACTGTAAGTTGAATTGTGTTTATGGATGATGGTAGCTTTAATCTATTTTAGGGAGCAAACCTTTAATGAGACATGTTTCTGAGTATTCTCCAGGACGTTCGATGGAAGTGAGTCTGAGTCAGATAGTGGAGGTTTTGGTCGGGTGGACCCGTGTTGAGGATAGTGGAAGATGTAGAAAATAGATTTGAGGAGATGGAAGACTCGAGTGTAGATCTCCATCATGTAGTGTCGACTGGAATCCACTTATGGTAAGTTGGGGAAGTTCGGCCGTTTGGGGTAGAGGCTTGTACTTCTGGTGATGTACGAGGAGATGGATCGCATCCGGGATCATCAAGTGGCTCTTGGGTATAGGCTTGTACATCCTCTACAACAATCCATAAAGTCAGCTTAATGACTCAGCTTTGAGACAGATACAATTCAATTATTGGATCCCAGAGTCTATGAAGTTGAGGTTGTTTTCTTCAAGCGAGAGGATCGACTAGGAAGTTTCTGTGTGTATGGGCTTCTATAAGCTTCATTTCAGGGATGGCTTCCGTTTTCTTATTCCTCGTCTAGCTTGAGAAGTGTTGGACCACTTTGGGATCGCACCCTCACAACTGTTGTCAACACATGGAGAATCCTATTGGAAGTGGAGTGCTTGACTCATTCTTTTGGGATGCCTTTCAGATGCAATGATATTCTATTTTTATATTACTTGAAGGAGCATATTTCAGAGAATGAGAGATGCTATCTTTTCTTCGGACCAATGAGGGAACATCTAGTGGCTGGCCTGACCACATACGATAGCGATTGGCAGGCTGGCTACTTCTTTGCTAGTGGTGATGTTATTTTAGGTCAGCTGGGCTGGGAGGATCCCTTCTCACTAGGTCACTTCGTGTGAATAAGTTCCTTTTATGGTCTTTTGATTATTGGTTGGCTTTTTGGTAATGTTACTTCTTTCCATACACGTCACTGAATAGAACCGTTGAGCCTGGATTTACAGTTGAGGCGAGGATCAAACGCATACTCAAAGTACCTGAGAATGAGAGGAGTTGGCGCTATCAACTAGAAGAAATTTGGTTCAGAGTCAGTTATATTTTGAGAGCAGTGCTTGAAGTTTAGTGAGGTATCCCCTTATCCTAGTTATCTAATTTGAATACTACACTTATCTCTTCTTGCTCGATTGGAAAACTTGGGTTTCATTCGACATTCATCGAGCCACTGACATCGAGAAAAGTTGATTTGGTAGAAGAGCTCATGTCGGGTGGATTCAGACTCCCTAACTTGGATGAGGTCGCGACTCGAAGAATGGCTAAGAAGGCTAAAGGTAAGTCGGTTCCTATTGGTTTCATCGGGGAGAAGACTCATGAGGCCTCGGTCCTCGTAACCCATAGGGACTCAATGAAGATGAAGGCAGTGGAAACCTTAGAGGAGGATCCTTGTTGACGGCTGATTTTGGTCTCGGGGTAATATGGGAATATCACCTCCGAGGTAATCCTCCTTCAATAGTGAATTTGTTTGGTTATGGGGGACCAAAAGCAAATTTAGCAAAAAACAGATAAACACACCAATCAACAAGGAGATTTAACGTGGTTCGGTGGATTTGGATCCGACCTACGTCCACGAACACAAGCATGGTGATACTTTTATTACTCAAACAGGCTTTTCTGATCTCTTTTTTGTTTTTACAAGTCAGAGCTTGATGATTCTGATGCCTCTTACACATACTCTACCCTTCTATTTATAATAGTACAGAAATCAGATTCCTATTCGTATAAGAATTCTTCAGTGGAATCTGTCTTCTCCTCTTGCAAGGATTTCTCATCTAAAACTACCTTTACTTTCTTTTATCCTACTAGGACTCTGACTCATTAGTTTTCCCCATGAAAATAGGATAACTTGTCATCTTATCCGCAAGAATAGGGTGTCATCTTCCGGAGCATATCTCGCTATCTGGTCGGTCTTCTTGAGGTCGGTCATGATAGTTTTTTGTACTGGAAGTGCTTCTGTCGACCTGATAAGTACTCGGTCGCCGATCATCTAGTGTTCGATATCTTCATGTTTTGGTCGGTCTTTTATTGTAAAACGCTTGGGCCCTTACTGCTAGCTTTTTATGGGCCGGGTCGGTGTTAGGGATCTCACCCAAGAATGGAATTACTTTTCTACCCTTGTCGTGCTGTTTTAAATATCATAGTGCCTGAAAACACCATCAACATCTGTCCCCTAGTTCTCGGCTCCAACGAGTATGCGAGTTGGTGCCGGGAACTATACAAAGATGGTGTGCTGGTTACTCTGCTGGTGGTCGACTCGGTGTTGAATCAAAGTATTCCGTCGCCTTTTTTTTCAAACACTTTTCTTGAGACGCGCAACAGTCACGTCTGTTTAAATGCCTATCAAATCATCTTTAGGGTTTTTTCTAAGTTCGACACTTGTCAAACATCCGTCTGGTTCCCGCCAAAAAGGAAGCTAATCGACCGTGTAGAGATGCTTTGACAGTGCGCTGATCTCAACCGTCTGTTTAATTTTGGCAGACCTCTTTTTGGAGTTGACACTTGGCGTTTATCTGGGTTTCCTATTTCGATCTAACGGCCACGAGCGTCCTGATTATGGCTATAAGAAGACGAGGCTTTCACTGTGCACTCTTTTTGGCAAATTCTTCTTCCTACCTGTAAACATTTCTCTGCTCCAATCGTGACTCGTTCGACTCAACGCTCTTGGAGTTTCTCTCTCCGCAGTGACCTGTGAACATAAGGGACGGGAAAACCGCACTGTACAACTTTTAGTCTTTCTGAAAAGAACAAGTAAGTCTTCTGAACGACCTCTTCCCTTTTTTGTGTGCTGTGAATCCTTTGTTAATTTTTGCTGTTGCTAGGTACTGACTTATGGCTTGTCGAATTTTGTTAGGGCCTTTTTAGAACCCACCTGCTTAGCTAATACGGAAACCTTGAGTAGTTTTTTAGCTACAGACTGACTTCCCATTCCTTTTCTGTTTTTCGGATGTCAGGGATGTCTGACAACAGTTCTTCCCCTAAAAACCCTGTTAAACCCTCCACTCCCCCTGCTGAAGAGCTCTCATCGGGCTCGGGGGCACCCAGTGTGGAAGACCTTGACACTACCCCTACCCCTTCTAAAGTTCAGCATGATACTTATCACCAGAGGGTCCCTCGGAGGGATCCAGAGCCCAGTGAACTTGACAGCTCGGCTCTGGATATGAATCGGCCTTCCAAGATAACCGAGGACGATCTAGCGATGCTGCGGCTACGATACGATATTCCAATAGATATTGCCCTTGAAGTTCCCGGCCCGATGGATCGTGCTAGTCAACCTGATGAGGGCTCGGTGGCACTTCTTCCTACTTTTTTTGAGTGTGGACTACGGCTGCCGATTCAACCCTATTTCGCCTGGATGTTGGCCGAGATGGAGATCGCCCCCTGTCAGCTGAGTCTAAACAGTTGGAGGATTTTGGCCGGGTCGTATGTAGCTTGGCATCGGGCGAGGCTTGGCGAACCTTATTTTGAAAAGGTGAAGAGGTTGTATCGGTTGAAGGCCAACCCAAAGACTCACCACGGTTGGTACTACCTCTCTGCTTACGACAGTTCGTCAAACGTCGTTCAAAAGCTCACTGATTCCAATAAAAATTTCAAAGACCTCTGGTTCTGGGCCACTGGAGATTGAGGACGGACCTTGAGGTCGGATGATGGGGAGATCTTGGTACCGGATATCTTTAGAGCGGGAGGTTAGGAGATTTGAACTTATCTTTTCTTCCCTGAGCTTTCCTTTGTGTTTGGATTCTTACCCCTTTTCTTCTATTCTTCCTAGCCTATTGGAGGGATGCTCCCAAGGTTTCCCACCAGGTCCGGAAGCGGGTATTCTGGGCTTGGCGGTATGCCGCTCTTTGGAGGGAGTTGGTAAATGATATGGCTTTTGCTGAGTCCGGCCTGATTCGGGTTGCTCCTCCAAAAGTCTCGGGTCGGATAGGTAGATCTGTTACTGTTTCTGTTTTTTTTTTAGAAGGAAATATCGCTTATGCTCTTGCCGAAGTTCCGTACTGATCATGCCTTTTTCCTTTTGTTCTTACAGGCATGTCGAAGAGGCCACAATATCTTGCTAAGTTGACCGGTGCTTCAAAGAAAACTAGCCCCGGTGGGGCCGATACCTCTCGAAAGCGGCCTGAATCTTCTGAGTCTAGAAAGATGACCGTGGGGGCGGAGCGGCCGAGCTCTCAAGATTTATCTTCATCATACGGTGTGCCCCTACTGGGTGTCACCCGTCCTGCTAGTCCTCCGAGACCTTCTCGGAGAAGGAAGCGTCTATTTGGGGCTGTGGATACTCAGGTACGCCGGGAATTGGAGGAGGAGGAGTCTCCGAGCAGAGGAGTTCCGGTCCGGCATGGGGGTCCTTCCAAGAAATTGAAAGGCTCTGTGATTCTTGGAGTTGATGACCTTAGGAAGGACATTAGGGAAGCTACTTCCCATTTGGTGCCGGCTTTCAATGAGCTAGCCGAGGCCGTTCCTCCTGAGAAGATTCCGAGGTTCGAGGACCTTTCGCCTGAGGAGGTGGTTGCAAAGCTGTGCTCCCAGCTGGCCCAGGTTTCACTATTACTTCTCTTCTTTAACCTTGGTGTCTTTCATACTTTGTTTTATTTTCCTAACTTCTTTCTTCGGCAGACAAATTATTTGGCGGCAAAAAACAAGGACCTGTTTATAAGCCTTTTTTCCGAAGACGGCCAGGCCCAGAGGCTTCAGAATCGTCTTTCTGAAGTGGAGACTAAACTTGCGAGTGCGGAGGAAAAGAATAGGGATTATGAGCTGGCCGCGGTTGAGTCTCTTAAGACAAATAAAGCTCTTAAAGCCGCCGCCACTCTAGAGCGGAAGAATGCCGACGAAGCTAAAGCAGGTCTGGCGGATGCCCGGACTGAGATTGGGATCCTTAAAGTGGAAATAGGCAGTGTGGAGTACAAGCTGCGGGTTAAGGATGAGGAATTGGCTCGGGTCCGTGATGAGCTTACGAGGATGGAAGCTGAGTTGGAGGCCGAGAGAGATGCAATCCGTCTTGAGGGGGTTGGTGATTGTGCAGAAATTATACCGGTGGTTCTGCCCAACCTGGATATGGGGCCAATCCATGCGGCTATCCATTTTTGCAAAGGGGAGATGTCCGAGGAGGAGTTTCAGAAGTGGCTCCCCCTTCTTCCGAGGAGGCGATGGATCCCGACCCAATTTCGGTTGCTCCGGTCCCTCATGTTCCCCAAGAAATCCGCCCTGAGGTTCCTGCTCCTGTCCTGAAGTAGGGGTTTCCCAGGTTGACGTGGTTGAAGCTGCTGTTCCCCCTTCCGAGGCCGAGCCTACCCAACTGACGTCTGAGCCAGCCGAGGAAGAATGTCTCGCCCTCGTTCGGGTTGATTGAGAAGGGGTAACCCGGACGGGGCCCTGTGTATACTTAGCTTTTCTGTAATAACATTTCAAGATGTATCTTGATATATATATATATATATCTTTATGTGTCTTTCTTATCTCTTTCTCTTTTTGCTTTTCTTTATGTTTCCTGTTATCCGAACACTTGAGACCCCTCCGTGGGGGACAACACGAGCTGGAGGGACGTAATCCGATCCCGAGCTGAGGGAAACACTAGGCTCTGGGGGAATGTTACCTCCCCAGTCCAAAGAAGACCGACTCGGTGGGACGTAACCCGACCCCGAGTTGAGGAAAACACTTGTCCCTGGGGGAATGTTACCTCCCCAGTCCAAAGAAGACCGACTCGGTGGGACGTAACCCGACCCCGAGTTGAGGAAAAACACTTGGCCCTGGGGGATGTTACCTCTTCCGTCCAAAGAAGACGGACTCGGTGGGACGTAACCCAATCCCGAGTTGATTGGTCATTTGGCCTCGGCGGTACTAATCCAGCCCTGAGCCGATCAGTATAATGGCCTCGGCGGAACGAAATCCAGCCCCGAGCCGGTAATCTTTGGGACTTGTATAGAAGGGAAGTGAATCAACCTTTGAAGCCCTACCAAATCCGGCACGGGCGTCCCCTTGCCAGTTCGGTGAAAACAAAACAAAACTTTGGAAAATAAAATTAAAAGGTGGGGGTGACTTAGCACTTATCCCAAAAATGTTTTGCAAGTATAAACAACATGGATGCCTCAAGACAGCGTCCTGTCCGAGGTCTCCAAAACACAATTCTGAATCTTTCAATTCAGAGTCCCGGCGAACCAGGATTTGGATCAATAGAGCGTTTGGATGGTGAGGGCACATCCTCTACACGTCGGGTCACTGGGGAACCTGTGTATTGTATGAGGGCTCCTCCTTACCACGCTGGAGCAGGCACACGCCACAGGGACACAACGCATCCCCGTGCTGTGCCTCTCTCGGATCCAAATGATGAATGGATCAAAGAGTGTCAGGGATACTAAGGGTATATTCCTCCTTAGGTCCGGTATCACTGGAGTTAGCAATCGTCACGGGGGCATCATCATCCCCCGTGTTATCCTTTCCCACGGATCCATTTCATCGGGTAAGTGAGGATCAAAAGAGTGTTCGTCACATTAAGGGCATGTTCCTCCTTATGTCCGGCAACACTGGAGTAGGCAATCGCTACGGGGGTATTATCCATCCCTGTGCTATGCTTCTCACGGATCCTATGCATCGAGTATGTCCCTGAGGACCTCGAGCCAAGAGAGATACTTGGTTCTGGGGGAATGTCCCGTCCCCAGACCAATGAGCATGACTCGGTGTGAGGTAACCCTATCCCGAGCTGGACGACCTCGGCGGACCGCAGTCCGGGCCCGAGGTGATTGAAACATTAAGGGCATATTCCTCATTATGTTCGGTAATACTAGAACAAGCAATTGCCACGGGGGTATCATCCCTCCCCGTGCTATGCTTCTCATGGATCTATACCTTCGTCCTCGCTTTTGAACGATTCTGGTGTGACTTTATGCTTCTTTATGGTGGCAGCCGTGGTCGGGTAGTTGCGAGTTTGTGCTCTCTGGTTTTGGACCGTTGTATTGAGTATGTCCCCGGAGTTTTTGAATATGGTTTTGCAAGGTTTATTTTTTAGAAGAGCGGGTGAAAAAAAGAGAAATTTTTTATTTATACTCAGGGACATACTGCCCTTCTTACAACTCTCTGTGGGTCATTTTGAGAGAGGCTCTGTATTTGAATTTCTGTCCCTTATTTGTTTGCTGCAAAAGAAAAAAGAGGTAGGGGGAGTTTTACTGAAAGTATTTTCTCAACATCTCGGCGTTCCATGGCTTTTTTAATCTTGTGCCGTCCAGCTGTTCTAAGATGTATACCCCTGGCCTTACTACTTTTACCACCTTGTAGGGCCCCTCCCATTTGGCGCCTAGCGAGCCTTCCTCTGGCCTTCGGGTATTTAGGGTGACCTTTCTTAGCACTAGGTCGCCCGGGATGAAGGTGCGTGTCCGAATCCTTTTATTGTAGAAGCGGGCCATCCTTTGTTGGTAGATTGCTGTCTTTATGGCTGATCTTTCTCTCTTCTCTTCGATTAGGTCGAGGTGGTTTCTGATAAGTCCTTCATTCTGTTTGCTCTCGTAGTGCTGGACCCTGTGGGAGGTCACCCCGATTTCTGCTGGGATGACGGCTTCATATCCGTATGCTAAGGAGAACGGGGTTTCTCCCGTGGAGTTTTTATAGGTTGTCCGGTGTGCCCATAGTACTTCTGGTAATTCCTCGACCCATAGGCCTTTACTGGATCCGAGCCGAGCTTTCAGGTTAGTCTTGATGGTTTTGTTCGTCGCCTCGACCTGTCCGTTTGACTTGGGATGGGCTGGTGTGGCGAACCTTAGGGCGATCTGGAGGTCCTCGCAGAGTTTTCTGAAGCCTTTGCTATCAAACTGCTTCCCGTTGTCAGTGATGATGGCTCGGGGAATTCCGAATCGGCAAACGATATTTTTCTTTAGGAATTCAGTGGCTTTTTTTTCTGTTATGGCGGATAATGGCTCTGCTTCCACCCATTTGGTGAAATAGTCTATGGCCACGATGGCGTATTTTGCCTGTCCTTTCCCTCGTGGCATTGGCCCAATGATGTCTAGTCCGCACTGGGCGAACGGCCAGGGACTGAGATGTAGATGTAGTAGTGTTGCTCTGCTGGTTGGTGGTGGAGATTTGCGTTTTTCTGACATCCTTCGCACTTGCGGGCCACTTCTATGCCGTCCTGGTGCATGGTCGGCCAGTAAAAACCTTGTCTTAGGGCTTTGAAAGCAATTGAGTGGCCCCGGAGTGGCTTTGCAGATGCCCGTATGTATCTCCCTGAGCACATAATTTGCTTCTTCTTCTGCTAGACATCTCAAGAGGGGGACTGAGTAATCTCTTCGGTAAAGTACCCCGTTGATTAGGGAAAATCTGGTGCTTTTGTATCTTAATTTCTGGCCTCCGTTTTGTCTCCTGGTGTTTCTCCTGTTTCCAGGTATTTTCTGATGGGTTGCATCCATGATGTTTTGCTTTCTTTATCTAGAACTTCTACTTCAGATTCCCCCACGCTTTTTTCCCGGATGTAAATCAAAGGGATTATTCTGGGGTGCTCGGCTTTTGTTGAGGAGGCGAGTCGTGCCAGGGAGTCTGCTTCATAATTGTCTTCTCGGGAGATTTGTTCGAAGCGTACATCCCCCATCTTCCCCGTTAACCTTCGCACTTCGGTCAGATAGGCCATCATGCTAGGCTCTTTGGCTTGGAATGCTCCATTTAGCTGCTGAATGGCTAACTGCGAGTCACTTCTTATTACCACGTCTCGGATCCCCAGTACCGTGCATAGTCTCAAACCGCCCAGTATTGCTTCATATTCTGCTTCATTGTTGGTCGCTACGAAAGCGAATTTCAGGGCGAGCGGGATTTCTTCTCCTCTGTTGTTTTTTAGGATGATTCCCGCGCCATTGCCGTGTGTGCTGGCGGAACCGTCTACAGACATCTCCCATTTGTCTTCTTCTATAGTCAGGACCTGAGGTTCGGCAAATTCGGCGACAAAATCTACTAAGGTTTGTCCTTTCACTGCTGCTCTCGGGAGGTAGGATATGTCGTGCTCACTTAGCTCTACCGACCATTTTACTAGTCTGCCGGAAACTTCCGGCCGGTGCAGAATTTGTTTTAGGGGGTGATCGGTGTAGACCCTGATAGGATGGGTCTGGAAGTAAGGCCGCAATTTCCGAGCTGCCGTGATCAATGAAAGGGCGACCAGTTCATGTACTGGATATCGGGTCTCGACGTCTAGGAGGGCTTTGCTGATGTAGTAGACAGGTTTCTGGACCTTGTCGGTTTCTTGTATCTGTATCGAACTTACTGCTCGCTCCGAAACGGCCATGTATAAGTATAATGTTTCCCCCGGGAGTGGTTTTACCAGGAGTGGGGGCTGCACTAGATACTGCTTCAGCTGCTGGAAGGTTTCCTCGCACTCTGGTGTATCCAGTCGATATCCTTCTTTATTTTTTGGATCACTTTGAAGAAAGGGTGGCATTTGTCAGTTGCTCGTGATATGAACCGATTGAGCGCAGCCACTCTACCGGTCAGACTTTGTACTTCTTTCACTGTCTTGGGGGATTTTAGGCCCAGTATTGCCTGGATCTTCTGTGGGTTTGCTTCGATGCCTCGGGCACTCACCATGTAACCTAAAAACTTTCCTGAGGCTACCCCAAAGGTACATTTCTCTGGATTGAGTTTCAGGTTGTATCTCCTTAATAGCTCGAAGGTCTTTTTTAGGTCGGCCATGTGATAGCTTGGTTCTTTCGACATCGTTATCATGTCATCGACGTAAACTAGCATTGTCGTGCCAATGAGTGGTTTAAAAACTTTGTTTACCAACCTTTGGAAGGTTGCCCCAGCATTTTTTAGCCCGAAGGGCATCACTATGTAGCAGTAAAGTCCTTGATTGTAATGAAAGTGGTATTCTCTTCGTCTGCAGGGCACATTTTGACTTGGTTGTATCCGGAGAAAGCATCCATAAAGCTCAGTAATCCCTGACAAGCTGTAGCGTCCACTAGCTGGTCTATGTTCGGCAAAGGGAAGCTGTCCTTTGGGCATGCCTTGTTTAGGTCGGTGAAATCGACACACATTCGCCACTTGCCATTGTTTTTTCTGACCAACACTACGTTTGATACCCAATCTGGGTACCTTGCCTCCCTGATGAGACCTGCCTTTAGTAACTTCTCGACCTCGGCTGCTATTGCTTTACTCCTTTCTTGATTGAATTTCCTTCTCTTTTGCCTGACCGGCTTGCGTGATGGGTCTACTGCTAGGCGGTGATTGATGAATCTTGGGTCGATCCCAGGCATGTCATCGTATCCCCAGGCAAAGACGTCCGGGTATTCTTTCAGGCATTCTAGTAGATCTTGTTGTAGAGACTTGCTCAGGCCTCCCCCTATCTTTATGCTTTTTCCTGGCCCGTAAAGTTCTATTTCTTCTGTCTCTTCAGCTGCAGCGAGTCGGGCATTTTTGTTTGGCCGAGGCCCAGGGTTTCTGTTTTCTTCTTCTTCACCCAGCTTCTTTGTCGTTTTCGGGTATCTTCTTTGATGCAGAGAGTCTCTTGTGAGAGAGTTACGAAGCAGCTGCGAGCTGTTTTCTGGCTTCCGCATACGATTTTGATCCCCTCCCGGGTGGGGAATTTCAGTTTTAGGTGGTAGGAGGACATTGCAGCTTTTGTTTTCATCATGAAAGGTCGTCCGACGATGGCCTGGTAGCTGCTCATACAGTCCACTACAGTGAAATCTGTCATGATCGTCCGGGTCCGGGGATATGTCCCGACTGTCATTGCCAACTGTATCCTTCCCAGTGGGATGACGGCTGATCCTCCGAAGCCATATAGGGGAGTGCTATCGTCGGTCAGGACAACATACTCTACCCCTAGGTCATCCAGTGCTTCTCTGGAAATTATGTCAACTGCACTCCCGGGGTCCACTAGGATTCTGTCTACTTCTGACCCGCTAATTACTGCTTTGATTATTAACGCGTCGTCATGAGGGAAACTTACCCCTCGGGTGTCCTCATCGGTAAACATTATCGGTACCGACCGGCTTCCCTGGAGCCCTGTGACCTGCTCTGTTTCTAGGACGTCCGGTCCTCGGGTTCTGCTGTAGTCTTTCCTTGACCGGTTAGAGTTTCCGGCCAGTGTTCTCCCTCCTGCGATGATATTGATTTGGCGGCCACGTGCTCTTTGTCTGGCTGTCATAACTTCGTGGTCAATGTATTTGTTCAGGTATCCGTTTCGTGCTAGGTCTTCCATCTGTTCCCGCAGATCTTTACACCCGTCCGTTGCATGTCCTCTGGAGTTGTGATGTATGCAGTAAGCCTTTTGGTTCCTCTTGTCTGGGGGAAATCTTCTTTGGTCGGGTTCTACTAAGAGGCATTTCCCCTGAATCTCCATGAAAATTTGTCCCAGTGGTTTCTTTAGGGGAATGTATGCATCTTCCCCGACCACATGGTTTACTTGGGTCGGCGCCCTTCTCTCTTGGTTGTCTCGGTGCAGTGGTTTGAACTCCTTGTGTTTTGGGGGTGGTCTTCTGGATTCTCTTTCTACGCGGCGGGGGGCGCCCTCTCTTGTGGTCCTTTCTCTGATGGTGTTCCCTCTTTGGGATATTTTCTCCTCGTTTTCTAACAGAACGAACTTCCGGGCCACTTCCAGGGCGGTTGCGTAGTCCGGGGTGTCTTGGATCCTTAGGTGGGTCCATAGCCTCCCGACTTTCAAGGCTCCCTTCAAGCTTTCCAAGGCCTCGGGGGATTCATACCCTCCGACTTCGAGTACCATATTGTGGTATCTTTCAACAAATATTTTCAAAGGTTCATCGTCTCCTTGTTTCATAAGTCTTAGTTCTCCAATTGTCTTTCTGGGGACGCAAGCCCCCTTGAAGTGCCGTATGAATGACTTTCTGAGTTGTGTGAAGCCGCTGATGCTTCTTGGGGCTAGGCTTCTATACCATAGGATGGCCGGTCCGGCTAGAGTTAAGGGGAACACTTTGCAAATGGCGTCCCCTGTTACCCCTTGTACCTCCATTAGTAGGACGAAGCCTTCGATGTGGGTTTTGGGATCGGTATGGCCCTTGTATGGCGCCATGGTTGGCATGCTGAATCTTTTTGGGAATTTTTATGACCTTATTTCTTCTGTGAGGGGGGACTCATCTTTACCGTCTCGGGCATCTCCTATGTCTGTATTGGGGAATACTCCCCATCTGGCTAGCTCCTTCCGTAACCAAGATTTCATGCTGCTGTCTTTGGTTCCATGCTGCCTCTTGCGGTTTCCTCTCTTTCTGTTGTCTTGGGTGTGGTGCTTCTCAGGTCCGGTATCTTCCCGCGCTCTTTCGTCATATTCTTTCCCTCTTCTCCTGGTGTTGTGAGGGCTATCATAGGAGGAGTCTGGTGACGATTTGTCATCCTCTTCCTCCTACATGTCCTCAGTTTGGGAATCTTTCTGCACCACCACAGATCTTACCCCGTAGGGGCCCCTCCTCTGGGGTCTGTCGTCCTCACTTGTATCAACAATTCTTTTTCCCTCTGCTATTTCGTTCCTTCGTCGGCTAGTCCCGATCTCGAATTTCCCGTCGTGCGCTCCTTCTATCTTTTCCAAGCGGTCTACTATCGTTTTTAGCAGGGTTTGATTTTCCTCCCTTTCTTTCCTTAGGTTCTCTTTGATCTTCTCCATCCAATCTGCAGCCGAGCTCCCTGATGATTGGTGGTTTCCGCCTTCCGCCATTGTCTCACTGCGCGAGTTGCTTTTTGTTGATTCCCCACAGACGGCGCCAACTGTTGACGGCTGATTTTGGTCTCGGGGTAATATGGGAATATCACCTCCGAGGTAATCCTCCTTCAATAGTGAATATGTTTGGTTATGGGGGACCAAAAGCAAATTTAGCAAAAAACAGATAAACACACCAATCAACAAGGAGATTTAACGTGGTTCGGTGGATTTGGATCCGACCTACGTCCACGAACACAAGCATGGTGATACTTTTATTACTCAAACAGGCTTTTCTGATCTCTTTTTCGTTTTTACAAGTCAGAGCTTGATGATTCTGATGCCTCTTACACATACTCTACCCTTCTATTTATAATAGTACAGAAATCAGATTCCTATTCGTATAAGAATTCTTCAGTGGAATCTGTCTTCTCCTCTTGCAAGGATTTCTCATCTAAAACTACCTTTACTTTCTTTTATCCTACTAGGACTCTGACTCATTAGTTTTCCCCATGAAAATAGGATAACTTGTCATCTTATCCGCAAGAATAATATGTCATCTTCCGGAGCATATCTCGCTATCTGGTCGGTCTTCATGAGGTCGGTCATGATAGTTTTTTGTACTGGAAGTGCTTCTGTCGACCTGATAAGTACTCGGTCGCCGATCATCTAGTGTTCGGTATCTTCATGTTGTGGTCGTTCTTTTATTGTAAAACGCTTGGGCCCTTACTGTTGGCTTTTTATGGGTCGGGTCGGTGTTAGGGATCTCACCCAAGAAGGGAATTACTTTTCTACCCTTGTCGTGCTGTTTTAAATATCATAGTGCCTGAAAACACCATCAACAATCCTAATTTTGTGAACGTGAAGGTTCCAATGAGCAAGTCTATCTTCTCTTACCCTATCTTCACAGAGATTTTTGCTGGTGATCTACTTTTTGAGGAGGACGAGAGGCGGCCAGAGAGTATAGGAGTGGTGGAAATGTCCAAGTTTTGTGTTACTCGGAGCTTTGAGGTACTCAGATTTTCATTGCGTAACGAATTTTACATGAAATTTTCTTTGTTGGCTCTGAACTTTCTGTTTTGTTTTTCAGATGCTCGAGGTCAGCTTCAACTTCCATAAGACAATTACTGCCTTGATTAGGAGTAACTGTGACTTGGATAAGAGGATTGCTCAGCTTCGAGCTCAGCTAAAAAAGGCTAAAGAGTTATAGGAGGACTCGGAGAGGAAGACGATGGAGTTTGAGGCCGAATTGGAGGCTGCCAAGATGGAGTCGACTGTCAAGGAGAGGAAGCTAACAGAGGAGAATAGAAGTTTGTCTCTTATTTAGACAGACTTACTACCGTGGCTGAGAAGCAATGATTAAGGTTCATTGTGACTTGGTGAAAGAATACGTCGTTAAAGAGACTTTGAAATGATATCATGATGAGTAGATCCAAGAGTATGAAGAGGAGACGGAGGAAGAGGTGGGGATAGGCTTTCTGTTTTGCCAGCGATTGAAGAATATGGACGCGAGGCTGGGAAAAAGGCTCCACTAAATGCTACCGTGCTGTCGGATGAGGAGCATGGTCAATAGATCAACCTTTTACCGAGGATTGAGTTGGCTGATTTCCTTGTAATTTTCTTTTTTATTTTTTTAAATGCCTTTTGTATTTGTGGCCCTATTAGTGGGTGTTTGCAATGATTTTAACGAATTCAATGGAAAAAACTTAGCAAAATTTTTTAAGTGTTTTTCAATTTATGTTTAAATGGATGAGTTTTTGATTGAGAGATCTTGGGGATTAGACGATGGGGGCCAGTTGAAGGCTTTGGTTTAGACATCTTTGTTGAAGAGTTCAGTCTTCCAAGTAGAATCGCTTTAAATGGCTAAGATGTTTAGGCCAGTCGTAGGTCGTGATCTAGTCGGCCAAATTTATTGGCCATTGGCTTCGAACCTTTGTGTTAAATGAAGGCTTTGAAAGAGAAATTATTTTATAAAATATGCCTCGTTAAAAAATCATAATCATCCCCGACTGGGTGCAAAATTATGGAAAAAGAGTGCACTGGTGTTCTATTAATTGAATGTAGAATTACAACCTTAGCAACATTGTATGCATGTGTGCCCCTAGTCAAATGAATAGGCAATGTCGATTGTCTGGTCGTTCACTTGTAGTCAATTGTAATCAGCGGTGATATTTCTTTAGGTGGATGGTGTTCCAGCTATTCTGAACCGGTCTTCCTTTATATGTCTCCAATTTGTAGGCTTCATGTCCTGTAATCTTGGTAATGATATATGGTCATTCCAAGGTGGGGTCAAGCTTGTCGTCTCCTAGTTTCTTTGTGTTTTGATAGACTCGACTTAGTACCTAGTCTCATTCGTTGAAAGTATGGGTTCATACATTTTTGTTGAAGTGTCTGGCCATAATTTGCTTGTGTATGGCCATCCGAACTATGGCTTGCTCTCTAATTTCGTCTGGTGTGTCAAGGCTATGTTTCATCAGGTGATGATTTGATTCCTTATTGAGCCATTGGTACCGGGATGAGGGTACGCTCCATTTGGTTGGGATGACTATTGTTCCAAAGGCTAGCAAATATGGGGTTTTTCATGTGGATATCTGAACGGTAGTTTGATACGACCATAATACTACAAGGAGTTCATCAACCCAGGCGCATTTGGATTTCTTAAGATTTTCTTCCTTTTATTGAAGATTGTTTAATTTTAAGACTCGTCTTGTTCTTTCGCCTGTGGGTAGCGTGGGTTTGAGTAGTTAAGCCGTATTCCCCAGTTTTTGCAAAAGTCTTTGAAATCATAGCTGATAAATTGGGATCTATTGTGGGTATAGGATTCTGAATCTACAGATGATGTTCCTCTACACGAATGCTTTCACTTTGGAGTCTCTTACCCGTGCGTATGCTTCTACCTCTATCCATTTGGTGAAATATTTTTTTCATAGTTAGGAAGAATACTTGTTGCCTCGGGCCTACTAAGATATTTCCCGCTATGTCCATTCCTCATTTCATGAAGGGCCATGGGGCGAGGATGGTCTTTATTTTTTCAAGCGGCGGGTGTGAGACTTGAGTAAACATTTGGCAATTGTTACAGCTTCAAGCGTATGACATTGAAACGGCTTAAATAATGGGCTAATAGTACCTTGTCTTTAGGACTCGATTAGTTAGGCTTCTTTCTCCCGAGTGATTGTCGCATTCGGCTTCATGCAATTCAGACAACACCAATCAAACCTCGCTCAGTGAAAGGCACTTCACTTAAGGCTCTTAGTAGGATATCTTCAGTAATTGCCCTTGATGCATGTTGAATCTAGATGCTTGTCGCTGAATTTTCTTGGTTGGATTCTTATCGTTTGGAAGGGTGCGTTGTGATAGATATTTGATTAGCGGGGTCATTCAGTTGTGGATGGATCTAGGTTATCTTTCTTAGGCTGCCTCTTGGGCCTCTTCTTTCCAAGTGGTGGGCCACTACAAGTAGAATACTAGAATTATTATTGGTTGGTCCCCCTGGAGGGTCGAGCCCAAGGTGGCAAGGGAATCTACATGGACATTCTAGAACTTGGGGATCTGTGAGATACGGAAGTCTTCGAATCTTGATTAGAGTAATTTACTTTGGAGAGGTAGGAGGCCATTTAAGCCTCTCTTGTTTGGTAGTTGCCTTGGAGTTGGTTGACGACCAACTATGAGTCTGACTGGACTTCAATCTTCTTTACTCAAAATACCAGTGGCAAGGTCATCCCTGCGATCAGTGCTTCATACTTAGCCTCGTTATCGGTGGTCTTGAAGCTGCATTTGATTTCCTGTTGTAGTAGGTCTCCTTCTAGGGATGTGAGTACGAGTCCCAGCCCACTTCCTCTACGGTTGCTCGATCCGTCTATTGAAAGTTTTCATAATCTAGTCGACTGGACGTTGAGGCAGTTCCTCTCTTTCTCAGTGTACGACTATAGTGTTGGATTGAAATCTGCTACGAAGCCTGCCAAGGCTTGGGACTTGATTACGGTCTGTGGCTCATATTTCATGTTGTACTCAGTTAACATGATGTCCCAATTGGTCAGTCTTCCAGAGAGCTCTGGTTTGTGAATGATGCTTCTTATTGGGTAGGAAAAGAGAATTATGACTGGATGGGCCTGGAAATAGGGGCGCAGTTTTCGAGCAGATATTACCAGAGCTAGGGTGAGCCATTCCATTTGATAGTATTTGGTCTAGGTGTCCAATAAAGCTTTACTTTCATAGTATACTAGAAGTTGCATCCCTCTTCTCGGACCAACACTCCACTTATAGTATGTTCGGAGATCCCAAGGTAGATAAAAAGTCTTTCCCCATCTACTAGTTTAGAGAGAAAGAGTAGAGTCATCAAGTACCTTTTGAGTTGTTGGAGTGCATCTTTGCATGCTTCAGTCCACTCGAACCCCTTAGATTTCCTCAGTGCGTTGAAGAACATTATGCATTTGTCTATTAACTTGGAGATGAACCTATTCAAGGCTGTTATTCTTTCAACCAGTCGCATTATATATTTGATGCTAGTAATGGCATGGAAACTCTTTGTGTAATCCATGTCCGGCTGTACTTCATGCAAGTCTATCAGATATTATTCATGAAATACAGAAATAAACAGTGTATAAACATGCATAACTAGCAGTAATAGAAAAACATAAATAAAATGATTATAAAGCTGAGCAACAATAAGTAAATGAGATATGGTATATGTCTCACCGACCTATCTTTAGGGAAGCCCAGTTAGATATATTTCACATTAAGGATGTCCGGGCGGACATATCATGGTTATGGTTGGACATTCTATATGAACAAGACGAATAACAAACTCACGAACACAAATTGCTACAGTAACAGAATAGAAACAACATGGTAATAATTGAAGCGAAATCTGTAAAATCGACCTTTCAGAGGATTTTATATCTATTTCCCAGTGGTACATAAAATTGTACCTCGAATACAGAATATACTACCGTCCATTTAGAACCAACTATGGAATTTATGTCCGGGTTTCCATCCTATATACCAAAGGGAAACAAACTTTTTTTTTAAAAAAAAAAGTTCAGGTTTTCAAAACTCCTGTAAAACAATAATAACTAGATACGGCTGGATATTCTTTAAATATGGTCGGATAGTTTTTGACTGTGCATGACCGATTAAAGATACCATGTCAAAACAAGAAAAAATAAAAGCAGGAAATACATAAAGAAGATAAAATCAGGGAGCCTTGAGGTCGTACTTAAATGTAACTTTACTCACAAAGCACCTCAGAGTGTTGGATGGTTTCCAGATTGCTTGTCAGAATGGGAAATCTTCAGAGATTTTGTGAGATTTGCTCATGATTTTTTTCTCTCTATGATTCTCCTTTCAAATTGCTCCAAAGTTTCTTGCCAGGGACCAAAGTTAGGGCCAATGAAGAATTTACGTTCTTTTTATAGTGCTCAGGCTCGATCAAAAAAGGGAAGGGGAAATCAAATCCCCACATTATCTCTAGTAATTTTCAATATGTAGTGTCAGCTACGACTTGATCTATGTCTGAACGAATATTTATTTTGAGATATACATACGATTGGACTTCAATCAGGTTCGTAATATTAGTATTTGAAAATCTTCACACTAGCTGACAGCTCAAAACATGTTCGACCGGACATTTATTTCAAATATATGTATGGACGAACATTAATCAGATCCCTTATTCCAGTGATTGACAATCTACACATTCATTGACAACTATCATATATTTTTTCGGATTTAGGATTTTCAATATATGTTTGGTCGGATATTCTGGTCTGAATGAAGGTTAGCCATACATAAGTGATGTCTGGTCGGGACTTGGCTTTTTTTTAATTCTCTGGAGTTCTTTTCCTTTCCGAAATTTAACCTTGTAACTTTTCAAGTTTTTGGGTGGGGCCCCATAAGAGACTCGTCTTTGGACTATACATAAAATTATAATGTCTGTAGTTGCCCCCACTTTGATAGGCTTGTGTAGTGTGTGTCAATGACAAGTCTATCAAATTCATGCATGCATTTTTACTTACCTGATTTGTCTGGCATCGTCGAACTTACCTTGCTTTGTAGCAGCCTGTTTGTTGATTGATGGGCCCTAAGGCCCTCTAATGATTCGATCGGTGGTGAGATTCTTCGATCCTGGTATGTAGCTTGTGAGATTTGATGGACCCTCAGGTCCCCCATTGCTTCGATTGGTTGTGAAATGCTTCGTTCCCGACTGTGATAGTTAATAAACCCTCAAGTCCCCTGATGCTTCGATCGATTGTGAGATGCTTCGATCCCGGTTTTGCTGGCCGATGGACCCTCAAGTCCCCCAATACTTCGATCGATTATGAAATACTTCGATCCCGACTATAATGGTTAATGGACCCATAGGTCTCCTGATGCTTCGATCGGTTGTGAGATTCTTCGATCTCGACTTTAATAGTTGATGGACCCTCAGGTCCTCCGATCTTTCAATCGGTTGTGAGATACTTTGATCCCGGCTGTGAGATGTT